>RYFJ01004105.1:0-92647 GCA_003991445.1 Oryza meyeriana var. granulata | reverse complement strand
GGAGAAGAGATGAGAAGAAGTGGTTTAGTTCAGCTTGTCTATGTGTGGGCGGGTTTTTCTTTCCAGATCTATGTGCTTGGTGGTATATGTGTGCATTATTAAATTGCTACGAATACATAAATTTAATTGGTTCGTACGATTTGAAAATTATCTTGTAATATGCCATTGGTTTCATGTTTATATTGTGAATTTCATGTTGTTAGGTTAGTTGATTGACTTTGGATCTCTTGTGCGGTGATTTGCAACACAACTGTTCTTAGTTTGCTGTTAGGTATACTTCAAAGTTCTCCTATGAAAAAGAAAGATGTGTCAGAGATAGAGAAATTGATAATATTTTATATTCATTCATTTGTGCTTTTCATGGTTTATATTCTCGTCTTTTTGAATTCTTGATGAAACATTGTCAAAGGGGAGAAATATACAAAGATGGGACTGCTTATAAGTAAAGGGGGAGCTATTTTAGAAAAAGGGGAGAATTTGAATAGTTTTGAAAGTTTTTGACAAGTTGATTGATGTCTTTATTAAGATAGTCGATTTTGTGTTTTATGTGCAATAGTAGTAGATGGATAATTCTTTTTTAAAAAAAAGGGGAAGATTTGATACTTCTGGTTCTTTATTTTTCAAAAACATCGTAATTTGCATGTTTGGAGATGTTTGCCCATGTGTTGCATGCAAGGGGGAGTATGTAGAATCCATTGTGCTTTGATTAATATTTTGGTGATGAACTTAATTGGCTTTACAAATTGATCTATTATAATAAGAGATTGGTTTTGAAATTATAACTGTGGAATATTGGTTTGTGAGTGTGATGGTGACTAACGTTGAGTCTAGCTTTGGGAAGAGACTTGTGGCTCGTATATGGTTTCTTTGTTTATTGCATGTGTAGGTGAGTCTTGAGGCTCTTTGGGAGTATTGCTGGTGGATGGATTGAGAGTTAAACTTGGGAAGAAGTTGATGTCGCGATGATTCAGGAGATCCGATCGCGGGATACTAATCGGCTACGAGATCATACATGTGGACTTAAAGATTCCATAGTGGCAGTAGCATAGAGGATATTTGTGCGTATGGAAGAGAAGTCGAGTCCCGTACTGTGGATTAGGGCAGGTGGATTTCCTAGGTAGGTAGCTGAGGAGTCGAGTCCTACTGGACTTAGGAGTTAAGTCCAGTTGGACTATGTGGAGAAGGATAATTTGAGTGTTGGTAATATTGTCAAAGTAGATTGTGGTAATTGAGGTTTTGAGTCCTAAGTAGCGGCTATAAGTCCTACTCCTACTTGTGTGTGTATTGAGTGATTTTTAGGTATCAGATAGATGGAGCGGGTTAGGCCCTAGAGCCAGTTACTTTTGGAAGAGTGAAAGCTAAGGGTTAGTTTGTTGAGAGAGGGGAGCGCTTTGTAGATGCATCTTTTGTAAACACATCTTGTTATGCATATGAGCTAGTTTGTTTCGTCAAGAAAAAGATCTCTCCAGGGTTGCGCCGATATAAGGCGAGGCACGTAACATTTGCGACGTTTGTGTTGATAACGTACGTTACCGTGATTGAGTACCGTTTGTGTGGGCGATTGGAATCTGGACATCGTTATGGTTTGCGATGTATTTTTCTTCTTTGCTTCTTCAACTGATTATTTTCTTGACTAGTCCTTGGCTTTTTTCTGTCAGGTTGATTGTTGGCATCTATAGTGTGTGCCTCGATATCTTCTGTTGTGTGAGTTGAACTCCCAACTCATGTTGTAACATGGCCTCAGCTCATAGACTTATGGATTTGGAAATGTGTGGAGGTTGCTCTTCTCTGTGGCCCAACTAACGCATTTGTTGTTTAAAGGACGCAGTATGTAATTGTTTTGATGGTAACCTTGCGATTCGCGTCCACCGCGCTAGCTTATGGTGTGTAGTCTGTTGTCAAGCACCCGTAGTTCTTGATACTTGTAAGACCATGCCATTAGCACTCTTGACTTGCCGTGATTTTGCTTTTCGTGTTGGTGTGCACAGATAGCATTGTATAGAGTCTTGATTGTCATTGAAGTTCTTGTTTCATACGTAAGAGGTCTTGAAAATACATCCGCCAGTGTATACTGATTGTTGTCGGTGTGTCCTGTTATATTATGTGTCGGTGGTTGTAATTCCTCATAATTCATTGTTATTTAGTTCTATATACGCTTGATGAGTCTTTTTTGCCTTTCCGTGTTTTGCTGTTAGTGGTAGCTAGACGTGGTTTTTTGCTCCCGTCGAGTCCACGTTTGTGAAATTTGTTCATCTTTCTTTTGCGGTTGTTTTTACGCAAGTTTGTGTTTGTTTGTAGGACCTTCCCTTCGTGGTTTCACTGTTTGGATACGGCCTCCGGCCATTGTCAAGCTCTCCCCGCAGGATCTTGCAAAGTGGCCATAGTGATGTTATTTGGTATTGATATTTGTAGTTCTGTGTTGAAGTCTCTTGAAGAGTGTGCTTGACGGCGCAAGTGTTAGACTATCATCTATTTCTCGCTTTACGGTTCCGATGATCTCTATGTCTTTTGGTCTGTATATTGTAGTGGTCTCAGATATGAATCCTTTGTTGTCTGTAGCCTTTCGACTAATCTTGATACGCATGGTTGCCATAGATGCCGTGAGTGGATGGATTGCCGAGATCTGCTTGCCCTCCTTAGGTGTGCTCTAGCGTTGGATAGGCTCTCCAGATGCACGCTATTGACGATAGAGATTCGCTCTGACTTAAGGAACCGTTGCTTTGTATGCTTTTGAGTGCCGCTCGGGGTTTCACTTGTCGAATCTATTTCGGGAGCTTGTCGGCTTCTATGGGGGAACTGGTGATTGGAAGTCCGGCCAATCGGAGAGATGATATTAGTACTGTTCGATTTGTTGCTTGGTGGATGGTTCAGGCCTCCGCCTTGCTCGGTGCTGGGTTTTGTCCTCTTGATGGATGGCTCCAGTAGTTGCTTTGATGACAAGAGAGAATCCTTCAGTCGGGTTTGACTTCTACTTCTCGTTTGGATCCCGCTGTTGGCTACTCGTCGCGAGCGTTCAGGTTCTGTATTGGTCGATCGCATGTGTGTTATATTCGTGCGTAGCCATTGATCGTTCTTTCTCAGCTTCCTGTAGTCGGTCTGATCATTGTACTGGCCGATGTTTGTTGTCTTCAGGCATGGTCCTTAGTCTTTCATGACCTGGTTGACTCGAGTTGAGAATCCCGCGTGTACTACCAGCTCAGTCGAATGCCCGATGATGACGATGCGGAAGGCGGCTGTGGATGAGGGTGGCCTCGTACTCGGGTTTTGTTGGAACCCAGTAAAAAGTTTGTGTGTGGGGTGGTTAGATGCTAGAAAATGAATATGAAGGACATATTTGGTTTTTGCTCACAATGGGTGACGGTCGAAGGACGACGCCAAGCCGCCTGCTCGCCGATCCATAGAGAACCGTCAAAGTACATTCATTCCAATATTCTATAGTTGTCTATTTGATGTAGCCCGCTGAAACCTCTGTTCCACGGTCGGGTGGTCTCTTATATGTGAAGTTTGGCAAGTTGCTTGTGACTTTGATGTTTGCTGTCTCGTAGGTTGGAAAGACATATTTCATATAACCATCAGGCTCATGGAGCGCCATTTAGTCGATTATGCGGTGGCTCTGTGATTGTGATTAACGTCTCTGAGTGGATAAGTTTGACAATTGTTGTAAATTTCTAGTTGCGACTTGAAAAAATAATGGCATGTTCAATTCTTTTCGGATCAGTTATTGAGCAAGTCCTTCTATTTATGGTCAGTTTTCTGGTCTGTGTGAGCGTTTGAGGATTGCTTTATCTTGGAGTTGGGTATTGGTATCGTGTGCTGACGAAGTAAAACTGGCTTTCTATACTGTTTGGTACGTGTTCCTGGCTCCGCCGCGCGTCGAGTGTACGACCTTTATTGCTAACTGACTTGAGTGGGTAGCCGCTAGTATCAGCATAAGTGATTGCCTGGGGCTAAGATATGCTAATTACGGGTGTGGATTTGACATGTAGCGTAACTTTTTTGAGAGTTCTTTGATAAAGGCCGCTTGCGCTGTGTGTTTCTATTGCTGTTCATGTGAAAATTGTTGACTTTCCTGTCAGGTATGGTTTGAAAAAAGGGCGTATCCCCGCATTCGCCGAGTCTGGTGAAACAAAATCGGCTGAGTGCAGCCAGTCCGCTTCTGTATGTCCTCTGGCTAGTCGGGGTGGCCATGTTCATGATAGCATTGATTTTCTCTGGATTAGCCTCGATGCCTGTTGTTCGTGCTGATATATGATGAAGTTGTTTTCTCAAGGAGATTTCGTCGTTGAAGGTACTCCGAAGACGCACTTTTTTAGGATCAACTTCATCTTGAATCTCCGAAGGCTTTGAAAGTTTCTTCTAAGTTGGCGATGAGGTCTTCTTGACTTTGGGTCTTGATTACTATGTCGCTCTGACATATGCCTCCACATTGTGGCGAGTGAGTATTGAGAAGACATCCGCTGGATAGCACGTTGATACGTTGCACCAGCGTTTTTCAACCTGAATGGCATAGTGACATAGCAGTATGCCCCGAATGACGTGATAAAAGAAGTCTTCAGGCAATCCTCCTCCTTTAGGCTGATTTGATGATATCCCGAGTAATAGTCACGAAAACTGAGCAACTCGCACCCCGTAGTTGAGGCGACCACCTGATCTATCTTGGGAAGACCAAATGGATCATTGGGGCACGCCTTGTTTAAGTTAGTGTAGTCGATGCACATGCGCCATTTATCGTTCTTCTTCCGGACTAGAATTGGATTTGCCAGCTAATCCGGGTGATAGAACTCTTTGATGAACCCGGTTGCAAGGAGTTTGTTTATCTCCTCTTGAATAGCATCTTTGCGGTCTTGTGTGAAGCGCTGCAGTCGTTGTTTGACTGGTTTGGCGTCCGGCATGACGTTGAGGGAATGCTCGATCACCTCCCTTGGTACACCAGGCATGTCAAAAGGTTTCCAAGCAAATATATCCCTCGCACGCTCGCCTCGGCCCACGGCCTGTGGCCGCCCGCACCTCTCCGTGACGATGTCAGGTGATGCCCACCTGTCATCACCAACCTCGAGTTGGAGAGCACTATGCTGCTCCAACGTCGTCGCTGCGAACCCCGCTCTATGTCGGCCTCTTTGAGCAGCGTTTCCCCGAATTTCTTGAGGGGTTTTTATCCCCTCAACCCCCTCGTCCTTTGCCCCCTAAAATCGCGGAGGATAGATCCCAGAACCGCCGTCTATCCGAGCTCGTTTAGCTTCTGGACTCCAATTTTAAACCCTTGCCGCCGCGGTGCCATATCCAAGCCGATCTCGCCTCCCCTCCGCTATAAATAGGACCTCCCGGCGCCCCTCTCTCTCTTTCCGCCTCAACCCTAGCAAATCCTCGCTGCCCGTGCCCTAGCACCATGAGTTTTCCTCTCTGCCGTCACTGCCGAGCTTCAGCTTAGTGCCGTTGTCGCCTTAGCCATCACTTGCGCTCGCTGCCGCTTCTATCAGCACCACCAGCACGTGAGAGAGCTAGGCCACCACCTCCTCGCCCCTAAAGACCGCCAGAGCCGCTGCACCGTGGAGGACCCGAGGTGCTCCGCCGCTAGAAGCTTGACGCTGGGCACTCCCGTCACCGCTCTTTGTCGTTCTACGCACGGTAAGGATCATTGTTAGTCCCTCTATCTCTTTGTGCCCTCGCCGCGCGCTACCGAGCTGCCAATCACTGACAACCATAGGGGCCTGAGCCACTGGCATCGCCGCCATTGCCTTTGCCAACATGGTCGCCAACATGGACGCTGCGTAGGAGCGAGCGCAGCGCCATGTCAGCCACGAGATCGATCCAGGCGGGTTTAGTCCTAGCCGTCCGATCCATCCTAGTTAGATCTCGGCCATTAGATCTTTAGGATAGATCCTAGCCGTCCGATCTAGGTTGGGTTAGATCTCGGCCCTCCGATCCATCTCAAAACCCCTAATCAATCCTAGCCATCCGATCTAATCCTTTTTAATCCAAGCCATTGAAATCTCTGTGGACCTTGGTAGACTTGGTCTACCGTAGACCCAAGCCTTTTCTCTCACTGACCGGTGTGGCGAATCATACTCAGCTCATGAACTTGATGTTCCAACAAATGCAAAATCAATAGAACCAGGGAGTTTTTGCGAGTGAGGCCTCCTACTTTCTCTAGTACCACTAATCCCATGGAAGTTGGGGATTGGTTGCATGCCATTGAGAAGAAGCTGGACCTACTGCAGTGCACGGACCAGGAGAAGGTCTCTTTTGCTTTACACCAGCTACATGGCCCCATTTTTGAATGGTGGGACCATTTTTGCACCAACAGAACTGATGTCCAGCCAATCACTTGGGCTGAGTTTGCCGCCGCCTTCAAGAAGACGTATATTCCCGCGGGAGCGGTGGCACTCAAGAAGCGTGAATTCCGGGCTTTGAAGCAAGGAAATCAGTCGGTGACTGAGTTTTTGTATGAGTACAATCGCCTAGCTCGCTATGCACTCGAGGACGTCAGCACGGACCCGGAAAGCCAATAGAAGTTCCTAGATGGACTAAATGATGAACTTCCCATTCAGCTGATCTCCGGTGACTATGTTGATTTCCGGAAGCTGGTAGACAAGGCCATTCACCAGGAGGATAAGTGTGAAGGCCATGGGTCCCGGGTACCTCATGACAAGCATATGGGCCACTCGGACAGAGGATGGGCCTAGCCTTGTAATTAGGGATATAATAGGACTCGACAGACTTAACCTTGTACGACAGGGAAAATACAGTCCTAGTTGGGCATGTTGTATTCCTAGAAGGAGATCCCTTGGTCGTAGTCTGACTGGGACTCCTACTTTGTAACCCTGTCCCCCAGTATATAAGGGGAGGCAGGGCACCCCTTGAGGGCGGAAGAAGTACAATCTCACCAGAGAAACCTCAAAAGCAATACACCACAACTGGACGTAGGGTATTATCTCATCTCGAGGGTCTGAACTAGTATAAATTGTTTCGTGTTCCTTTGCAATCCATCAAGTTTCGGTCCGACGAGTAGCCCTATATATTTATTGCCGATACAAAACATCAACAGTTGGCGCGCCAGGTAGGGGCTTCGTTGAGATCATCTACATCAAGCCTGATGGATCCAATCAAGGGAGTCGACGGCATCAACTTCTCCCCCGAAGAAACAATCACCTTCGGGAGCCTTGACTTCATCGCCGACGAATTCGGCAACCTCACCCTGTCCGACTCAGACTCGATCCGATCGGCAAGGGACCAAGCCGACTCCGCGCCAGTCGGCCCATGCAATGCTGCGGCAACCCTCGTCAACTTGCTGTGCCAATCCTCAACATGCCCGGGTCTCGGGACAACTCTTCCTTTCATTGTTCGACTCGGACTCGGTTTTGAGCCAGCCGAGATCGGGCTAAGAAAGGAAGAGATCGTCAATCTCCCATTCAGACTTGGCAACGCCATGGATATCTTCAATCAACATCCGATGCGGCAAACCCGATCCCCTGGGGTTCAACTCGGATATGGCCCAGAGCCGCTCGAGATTGGATCTAGGGAGGTCGGAGTCGTCATTACCCGTTTCAACAATTCCAACTTCGACTCCCAGTAGGACTCCAACTCCCAGTCGAACAGCAGGTCGGCAAGCTTCTCTCCGCCACATGAAGTCTTTATGATATCCAAGGGTTCAACTCCCACTTAGGAGGCACGCCGACTATGAGAACAACAAGAGGAGGAAGCCAGTCGACTATGAGAACAACAAGAGGAAGACGCAAGGAGCTTACAGGCCGAGCGTGATGCCCGCAATGACGATCTGCACAAGGTTGGGCGGATTGCTCAACAAGATATCCTCCAAACCCGAGTCAGCGACTACGACGTGTTCGTTACACCTCAACAGAACGTCATAGCCACTGCAACTCTGCTGGACACGCTCCAGTTTGGGCTTGATCATCAGGCCACCCCGACGATAGCAAGGATAAAAGCCATGATCACCGCTGCTGCATGCCAGCAGCGTCAACAGTCTGGCGACACTCTCATACTGACTAACAAGTTAGCTTCCACAACGGCAGCCTCATTTGCCTTGACACAACGCCGAGCGGCCGGCTCCAGTCTGCCGTACACAGAGTGACGCCAGACGTCACTCAGCAACCCCAACAACAACCGGCGGCATCAAAACAACCGTCGGGATAACTAGGATCTCCGAGGCCGACTACACAGTGACCTTTGGCAAGACATCAACGCTCGGCGCCGCGAACGAGAGGAAGACAAGCTACGCCGACTGGAAGACGAGAATGAGTGCTTCGGCCTCCACCACGAGCGGTTTCACCATCACAGTCGGAGCTGGAGTCCTCATGCAGATGAAGGTATACCAACCTTCACCCATGAGCTGCAACAAGTCGACTGGCTGCCAGGCTTCAAGCCGACTGGAATTGAAAAATACAATGGGAAGACCAACCCCGAGTCTTGGTTCACAGTCTACATTCTGGTGATCCGAGCAGCCGGAGGAGATCACAAAGCCATGGCTAACTACCTCCCAGTCGCTCTAGTCGACTCGGCGAGGACATGGCTAACGGGACTTCCCAAGCAATCAATCGGCTCCTGGGGAGAACTCTGGGAACGCTTCATCGCCAACTTCCAGGGAACATACGAGAGGCCATCTTCCGAGTACGACCTATATCAGTTGCATCAAAGGAAGAACGAGTCTCTTCGTGACTTCATCAAGAGGTTTTCTGAGAAGAAGAATTCAATCCCAAAGATCAAGGACGAGGTCGTCATCGGCGCCTTTTGAAAAGGAGTCAAAGACACCCGTTCATCGCTAAATTCACTTGGAAGCCTCCCAACTCTGTCAAGGCTTTATTTGACATGGTGAACAAGTACGCCGACTCGACCGACATTGTTGCTGAGGCCCTTGATGACAAAATGGTACCCTGACAGAAGGAGCAGAAGGACACCGATGATGCGGCCTCGACTAAGGCTGGGAACCGTAAACGAAAGTTGGACGACTTCATTGTGGCGGTTGGTCACAACCGTTTTCGACCTCCTACAACTAAAGATTATCAAAACGATAAGTGACATGCTCGGGGGCTCAAAAGCTCAAATTGCAAAAATGGCATTCCCACTCCCAACTTGTGCAATACCAAATAGCTAAGTCGCTTTCTGATAAATATTTCTTCTTTTATTTGATATTCCTCACTCGGCCTCGCCAATGCCATAGCCGCCTACACCTAATAGGTGTACATACTGCGCATTTTCTGTTTTTACTCTTAATGATTGCAAAAGTACTCAAGTAGCATAAATTCTGATCCGTGAAACTTTGCTCCATGAAAGACGAACTCAAGTCACTCAAAACGCGTGTCTGGGAAAGTGCCATGAGCCAACTCCCGACGCCGGGGGCTATGACTAGTCGGGTAGAGTGCTTAAACGTAAGGGGTCAACTACTCGGGGAAATTAATATCAATAAGAGGAGGAACACATATTTACATATATTGTAAAATACATAAATTTTCTTCTGATGATTGTTTTCATCATCAGATGCTACTCATCCGATATGTTTATAATGTAGGGCCAGTTCTGGATACGCAAACATGAACTTAGGGCTACGAGCCTATCTCCTATGCTCGGGGGCTGGACCAGTCTGCCAAGATACACTTGGAGTGCGATGCTTCAAGAATTACTTGGAATGCTCCATGAGAGCTATTGTCTAAGTACTCGCACTAGTCGGGACTTGTGTGTGGGCTAAAAACCGACCTCCAGTGCCAGTTGGAGCTCGGGTACCACTTGGCTGTGTGAGGTACGCCCCATGAGGGTTGCCAGCCGAATCCTACGCTAATGCTAGGTTCAGGTACCTTATTCGGTTACAACTCAGCTAGGTGAGGTATGCCCCATGAGGGTCGCCTGCCAATTCCTACGCTAATGCTAGGCTCGGGTACCTTATTCGGTCACAACTCTGCTGGGTGAGGTATGCCCCATGAGGGTCGCTAGCCGAATCCTATGCTAATGTTTGGTTCAGGTACCTTATTTGGCTAATAGTCGATCTCTGGCACTAGTCAGAGCTCGTCTACCACTTTGCTGGGTAAGGTATGCCCCATGAGGGTCGCTAGCCGAATCCTATGCTAATGTGAGGTTTGGGTACCTTATTCGGCTAACAACCGACCTCCGGCAAAAGTCGGAGCTCGGATATCACTCTTCTGAATTGGGTACGTCCCATGAGGGTCGCCAGCCGAATCCTATGCTAATGCGAGGTTCGGGTACCTTATTTGGCTTATATAACCGACCTCCGGTACCAGTTGGGGTTCGTGTACCACTCGGCTAGGTAGGGTATGCCCCATGAGGGTCGCCAGCTGAATCCTATGCTAATGCTAGGTTCGGGTACCTTATTTGGTCACAACTCTGCCAGGTTGGGTACGCCCCATGAGGGTCGCAAGCTGAATCCTATGCTAGTGCAAGGTTTGGGTACCTTATTTGGCTATAATTCTGTTGGGTAGGGTACGCCCCATGAGGGTTGCCAGCCGAATCTTATGCTAATGCGAGGTTCGGGTACCTTATTCGGCTTTGCTGAAGTCAGAGAAGACCTATATCGTCAAAGCGCATCCGGAGTTCTCATGCACTGTGTCAAACCTGAGGAGGGCAAGCAGATCCTGCAATATATCTACTCGGGCATCTGTGGCAATCTTGTTGCATCTAGAACATAAGTCAGAAAGGCTTGCAGACAAAGATTCCTCTGGCTGATTGTGGTTACTGATGCTGAAGTACTCATCCTGACATGCGAGGGATGCTAATTTTATAGGGCTGCGCTGGGTAGGTCGGTTTAGGTTGGCTTATTCGGTAGTAGGCCAAAGATATGAGTTTCTCGATAGCACGCTCTATTGGGCCGCTCGCTGACTGTGTTAAAATCACAGTGTAGGTGCTATTCATAGAAACCGATTAAATAATCAGATATGCTTCATGCTAAGCCTACAGCCGGGTGTATAGATTCGGGTATCTGCATTATTTACCAGGTATTGAGGATATATCCTTATAAGGATTGACATCTGGTCTCCATTAAAATTGGGGATGCAGGTATCTCTCAAGTACACCTAACCACGTATTGGGCTAAAATCCATAAAGTGGTACTCGGCTTACATACTTAGCCATTATTTGCCATGAGCAAAAATCATTCCAGTTGACATGATGCTAAAGAGTCTCATATACCAGTAGTACACTACTCGGGAAAGACTACAAGGTTAAAGATCTTTGACTTTTTGTTTAATTGTTTCACAACTAAGCACAAAGTCGGGGGCTACACCTAATAGGTACGCCTATTTGGCACACACTATTCATATTTCTACATGAAGCCCTTCATAACCTCGTTGCCAGCTGACATGAAGCAGGACTTGGGAGAAGAAGTACTCGGACAAAGAGTACTCGGGAGCAATGCACTCGGGAATTCTTCACCATGGAGGATGAGCACTCGGCATCAGCTGTGACTCAACTATGAAGGTCTCGGGGGCTACTGTGAAGGCCATGGGCCCCAGGTACCTCATGACAAGCATATGGGCCACTCGGACGAAGGATGGGCCTAGCCTTGTAATTAGGGATATAATAGGACTCGGCAGACTTAACCTTGTACGACAGGAAAAATACAGTCCTAGTTGGGCACGTTGTATTCCTAGAAGGAGATCCCTTGGTCATAGTCCGACTAGGACTCCTACTTTGCAACCCTATCCCCCAGTATATAAGGGGAGACAGGGCACCCCCTGATGGCGGAAGAAGTACAATCTCACTAGAGAAACCTCAAAGGCAATACACCACAACTGGACATAGGGTATTACCTCATCTCGAGAGCCTAAACCAGTATAAATTGTTTCGTGTTCCTTTGCAATCCATCAAGTTTCGGTCTAACGAGTAGCCCTATATATTTATTGCCGATACAAAACATCGACAACAAGCATAATAGGATGGAGTAGAGAAATCACAAGATTGCCAGTTTCCGAGCTCAACAATCCACATGTCAGAGGCTGTGTATGGCGGGACCTCCTTAGACTCAGCAAGGAGGATCGTCTTTAGCACCTTGCCCACAGGGCCAGTTCTACAACAACAATACTAGCGGCAATGTTGGGGCAAACCGTCCTCCTCCTCGGCCAACTACTGCCCCGGCCCCGAACCAGCCAGTCAAGAAGGAGGCTGGAGGGAAGATGTTGAACTGCTACAATTGTGGAGAACCGGGACATTACTCCTCCCAGTGCCCGAAGCCCAAGCGTCTCAAGCCAGCCATACCAGGACAAAACGCCAGTAACATGGTCGAGGATAGAGAGAACCACGTCACGGCAGGCGAAGCCCAGACTACACCAGACGTCGTCCTAGGTATGTTTCCTATTAACTCAATTACTGCAATAGTCTTATTTGATTCGGGTGCTACACATTGTTTTATGTTAAGGGGTTTTGCATGAAAACATGGGTTTCAGATAGGGAAATTGGATAAGTCTGCCATGGTTAACACACCAGGGAATCGAATGCACACCACTCAGTTTAGTCCCTCTGTGACACTAGAGATTCAGGGCAACCCTTTTTTGGCTGATTTGATTCTGATAAAATCGAAAGAGATAGATATCATCCTAGGGATGGACTGGTTAACTCAGCACAAGGGAATTACTGATTGTGCCACTAGAACAGTGACCCTAACCCCTGACTTCGGAAAGAAAGTAATATTTCGTGCTCTCTCTACTTTACCTTCTTCGGTATCTCTAAACCAGATGGCTATAGCGGAAATCCCTATTGTGGGGGATTATCCTGATGTTTTTCCCAATGATCTACCTGGGATGCCACCCAAGAGGGACACCGAGTTCAGAATAGACCTAGCCCTAGGCACTACCCCTATCCACAAGAGACCATATAGGATGGGTGCAAACGAGTTGGCAGAAGTGAAGAAGCAAGTTGAGGAGTTGCTTGAAAAAGGTTATATCAGACCTAGCATGTCACCTTGGGGAGCACCAGCCATTTTTGTGGAAAAAAAGATGGAACCCAAAGGATGTTTGTGGATTATCGTGCACTTAATGAAGTCACCATCAAGAATAAGTACCCTTTGCCTGGAATTGATGATCTATTGATCAGTTGGAGGGAGCCACAGTGTTCTCTATGATAGATCTTCGTTCTAGGTACCATCAGTTAAGAATCCGGGAGGAAGATATTCCCAAGACCTCTTTTACCACTCAGAATAGGCTATATGAGTGCACCGTCATGTCTTTTGGATTGATGAATGCCCCTGCTTTCTTCATGAACTTGATGAACAAAGTGTTCATGGAGTACCTGGATAAGTTTGTGGTAGTTTTCATCGATGATATCCTCATCTATTCCAGGACTAAGGAAGAGCATGAGCAGCATCTTCGTATAATTCTGGAGACCCTTCGGCAGCATCAGCTGTACACCAAGTTCAGTAAGTGTGAGTTTTGGCTTCCGGAGGTGAAGTTTCTAGGACATGTCGTCACTGCCGGAGGAATAGCGGTAGACCCAACTAATGTGGAATCAGTGACCAAATGGAAGCAGCCACAATTAGTTAGGGAGATCCAGAGCTTCTTAGGATTGGCAGGATACTACCGTTGGTTCATAGAGAACTTCTCCAGAATTGCGAAGCCCATGACCCGTCTAATCTAGAAGGATGTGAAATTTTCATGGACTCCAGAGTGTGAACAGAGTTTTCAAGAGCTGAAGAAGAAGCTAGTATCTACAACCGTGTTAATCATGCCGGATCCCAAGAAAGGATTCCAAGTTTACTGTGATGCATCCCGGCAGGGTTTGGGTTATGTGTTGATGCAAGAAGGAAGAGTCGTGGCATACACCTCGCGACAGTTACGACCCCATAAGAACAATTTTCCTACCCATGATTTGGAACTCGCAGCCGTAGTGCATGCCCTGAAGATCTGGAGACATTACCTCATCGGCAACCGCAGTGAAGTCTACACAGATCACAGGAGCCAGAAGTATATCTTCACCCAACTAGATCTGAACCTTAGGCGACGGAGATGGTTGGAACTGATCAAGGATTACGACATCGGAATCCACTATCATCAGGGAAAAGCCAATGTGGTGGCTAATGCCCTTAGTCGGAAGAGTTACTGCAACACCACGGAAGGCCAACAGTTACCTTCGGAATTGTGTGAGGAGTTCGAATGGTTAAATTTGGGACTAGTCAGTCAAGGATACGTGGCAACTTTGGAAGCACAACCTACTCTGGTGGACTAGGTTCGAGAAGCCCAGAACAACGACCCAGACATTCTAGAGATCAAGAAGAACATGAAAAAGGGGAAGGCTAGTGGATTTCTAGAAGATGAACAAGGTACTATATGGTTTGGAGAATGGATCTGTGCACCGGACAAGGAGGAATTGAAGAAGCTAATCCTAGATGAAGCTCATGGCACTCAGTACTCAATCCATCCTGGCAGCACCAAAATGTATCAAGACCTTAAGGAGAAGTTTTGGTGGTTAAGCATGTGAAGGGAAATAGCCGAGTATGTGGCTGTTTGTGATGTGTGCCAACATGTGAAGGCCGAGCATCAAAAGCCCACAGGATTACAGCAGCCCCTCAAGGTTCCAGAATGGAAGTGGGAAGAAGTGGGGATGGATTTCATCACCGGATTGCCAAAGATTGCGTCTGGATTCGACTCCATATGGGTAGTGGTGAACAAACTCACTAAAGTAGCCCATTTTATACTAGTCAAGATAGTTGTCGATGCTTTACACCGGCAATACAATTATAGGGCTACTCGGTGAGGCGAAACTCAATGGATTGCAGAGGACCTCAAAGAAGATTTATATTGGTTCAGGCCCTCGATGTGAGGTAATACCCTACGTCCAGTTGTGGTGTTATTCCTCTGAGGTGTTTGTCGATCGATGATCTTGTGATCTCGTTATCTCGTGCCCCTTGAGAGGCGCCCTGCCTCCCCTTATATACTAGGGGGCAGACGTACAGGATAAGGATCCCAGCCGGATACGGCCAAGGGATTTCCTTCTTAGAGATAGAAATTTATCCGACTAAGACTATGTTTTCCTTATTGTACAAGGCAAAGCCTGCCGGGTGCTATCTTATCTCTAACTACATGATTTGGCCCATCCTCTATCCGAGTGGCCCACGTGCTGGTGGTGAGGTACTCGGGGCTCATGGCCTCCACAGTAGCCCCTGAGACTTTCATAGTTGAGTCATAGCTGATGCCGAGTGCTCATCCTCCATGGTGAAGATTGCCCGAATGCGATGCTCCTGAGTACTCTTTGTCCGAGTGAGTCTTCTTCCCGAGTCCTGCTTCATGTCAGCTAACAGCGAGGCTATGAAGGGCTTCATGTAGATATATGAATAGCGTGCGCTGAATAGGGGCACCTATTAGTTGTAGCCCCTGACTTTGTGCTTAATTGTGAAGACAATTAAACATAAAGTCAAAGATCTTTAACCTAATAGTCTTTCCCGAGTAGTATACTACTGGTATATGAGACTCTTCGGTATCATGTCAACCGGAATTTAATTTATAGTCTTGCCGAGTAACATGCCACTCGTATATAGGACTCTTCAACTTCATATCAGTCAGAATGTGTGTTTATAGTCTTGCCGAGTAGGATGCTACTCGTATATGGGACTCTTCAGCTTCATGTTAGCTGGAAAGGGGGTTTATAGTCTTTCCCGAGTGGCGTCCCACCCAGAAGCTAGACTCCTCCGCATCATGTCAGCGGGAATGAGGAATTTATAGTCTCTCCCGAGTAGTGCATTACTCGAAAGTTAGACTCTTCAGCGTCATATCGGCTGGAATAATGTTGCTCATGGCAACTGATGGCCACACATGTAGGCCGAATACCACTTTATGAAAGTAAATCCATGGTGTGGTTAGGTGTACTCGAGAAAGATACCTGCATCCCTAATTTTAATGAAGACCAGCTTGTGATCCATGTAAGGATATATCCTCGAGACCTGGTGGATAAAACAGATACCCAAACATATACGTTTAGCAATAAGGCTCTCATGAAGCATATCTGTTTACCTCATCGGCTCCTGTTCGTAGCACCAGGGCTATAATTTCAACTCAGCCTGCGGGTGGCCCACATGGAGCATGCTACTGTAGGAACTCATGTCTTGGTGGCCCAGTACCAACTATGTAGGCCCAAGCCCGTTAGTCGGTATCGGCTCTATAAAAAGCGGGGAGAGAGAAAAAGATTCCTTCATCTTCCCCAAATCAGCCAGTCGCTTCGTCTTCCACTTCCGCGCCAAACTTTTCGCCTCCTGCTTGGCTAGGATTAACTGTTGCTGCTGTTCCCTGCTCGAACTCGGGCGATTTTAGTCTTCTTCGTCTATTCCAAGCCCTCAATCGCTTTTCCCTCAAATCTCTCCGCTCCCAACCATGTCGAAAGCTTCGGATCCTGCGGGTGCGCCGGGGAATGTCTGGCCGACTTCGGATTGCGGCACGGTGAAACTGAAGTTGCTGGAAAGTCAACTGAAGTTGCCAAGTCAGGAGGTGATCCGTTGGTGGCCGGCTAAGGGTGAGTCGGTCCCAAATCCCCAATCTGGCGAAACAGTAGTTTTTGCCTTTTTTTTCGATCGGGGTTTGTGCCTTCCCTCTTCTGCGTTCTTCCGCCGCATCCTTGACTTCTATGAGTTGGAGTTGGTGAATTTGAATCCCAACTCGATTCTTCAAATCTCCATATTTGTTACTCTCTATGAGTGCTTTTTGGGTGTGGAGCCCCATTTTAATTTCTTTAGGCACCTGTTCCACATCAAACCCCAGCCCTCCAAGAATAATATCAATGTGATTGAGGGGGCTGGTCTCCAATTGAGGAGTGATGGGAAGAAAACATATTTGATCTCCCCTTGAAATCTTCCTTGAAAGGCTGGCACAAGGAGTGGTTCTATTGCGCAGATCTGGCTCCCTCCTTGCGTCCATTCACCGGCTTGCCACCGGTAGTTTTACCAAATTGGTCAGCAGATCCAACCTTTGAGGAGATGGGCCAGGTGCATCAATTGTTGGAGAAGTTAGAAAAGCTTAAGGAAGCTGGCCTGACCGGGCCTTGGGTGGCCTGGCATTTCCTGACTCGGCGCATCCAGTCGCTGAAGCTGAGGGGTGCATTCGGCTGGGATTTTAAGGGCAAATATGATCCTGACCGAGTAAGCCACAAGTCGGCCGATAAGTACAAGGTGACCGAGACCCTGTTTGGTTACTTCTCCGAGGGGGTGATCGAGACCGAGCACGATAAACGCCGGATCGCGGCTTTCAGCTTCCTTCGGCCCCGTCCCAAGGTAATCTTTGTCCTTCTTCTTTGACGAATGCCTATGGGCCTGTATCTACGATTGCCCAGCATTATGTGATATATGTTATTGAATCTTCTGTAGGAGTGCGAGGAGTTCGATAAAGACTCCCGCCCGTTGTCGGTTGTTAAATCGAAGAAAAGGCCGAGGAGCCCTGCTGCTGCCCAACCCGACTCCAAGAGAGCGGGGAAAAGCCTGTTCTATATCGGGGCGAGGGGGCCATGATGCCGCGTGTCATGGTAGGAGGCTTGAAGATAAAGGACACCACCGCCACGGTGCCCAGGTGATCAAGTCCCAGGTTGGGACCAGTACGGCCGAGCTCGACATTGCCGAGCCCGGCAAAAGCACCGTCGAGTAGATGATCCGAGCTAGCGCTGCCAAGCACAGAGGTGCCCGAGTCGGCCATGCCACGGACAGGGCCACCTCCAGTTGCCGTGCCGCCACCGACTACTACGCCGACCAGGCCGACAACCGGGTGTAGCGCTCCGCCGGGACCCGGATCGCCTGGCGGGAAACTCAAGTTCTCGAAGAGGTAAGCTACTCCGGATCTTCTGAGACTCTTGTTTGTTGCAGTAGTATTTTGATGTCTGCTTTGCCATGCAGGAAACGTGCCAGTATCGATCTCAAGGAGACCGCTCCGACCTCTCCCATTAAAGAGCCTACCCCCAGCCGAGCCGGCGCTCGCGAGCACACCCGCTGAGCCGGTGTCCAGCCTAGTCACGGAGACTGAGGTGGTCCTGACTGCGGGGCCGCTGGTGCCGCCCGCCAAGGGGCGGTTACTGAGGTTGCTGCCCCAGCCCCCGAGTCGACGCCCGCTGCCGAGGCCGTTGCTGGAGCCCCCGAGTCGACCCCTGAGGCCACAGGGGATGCCGGCATGGGGGCCAGGACCCCGTCGCCGTCATGGTCGTCGTCGTCGTCGGTGCCAGAGATCCCGAACCTTCCTCGGATTGAAGCTCCCCCGAACATTCACCTGGACGGCGCCTGATGGGACCACGAGGAGGTTCAAGCTCAATGAGGCCGTGGCGAGAAGGGAACGCGAAAGCTTGCTCCGCGCCGCCATTGCCGGGTTCGAGGGGGTTCGGGTATGATTCTTGCAATGGAGTTTTGGTGGTCTTCTTGTTCTGACGTCTGACTCCGTTCTTGACTTTTTTTCTCCCTGAGCAGAAGCTTGTTGATCATAACGAGGAGATGACCGGGATCCTGGTCGAAATAGCCCCCCATCTCGCGGAATTAGAGCAGCTCCGGGCGTTGAAGGTCGCGATGGAGGAGCGCCACGCAGGGAGGGAAGCCTGGATGAAGGATGCCGCCACCCAGCTCAGGGATGAAACTTGGGCCCAAGCCGGGAAGATTAGAGGTAAATCCCCCGAATGCATCTTCCCGACTGAACCATCAATGTATTTCTCTAGCTGCGTTGTTCCCGACTGCCCCGTTGCGTCATGGCTGCAAGGTTGAGTTCTTGACTAATCTGTTGTGCAGCCCTTGAAGCCGAGTTAAAGACCCGAACAGAGAGGGAAGCCCAGCTGAAGGAGGCCAAGGAAGCCAAGGCCGAGCTTGAGAAAGGCAAGGCCGACCTGACAAAGGCCAACGCCGAGCTCGAATGGGAAAAGGCTGAGTTAAAAGAGGCCACCATCAAGCTCGGTGAAGAAAAGGCTAGACTGGAGAAGACCGTGGCCGAGTGGGAGGCCGATTACCCAAGTAAGTCTCCGTCTTGATGATGATCTTAACCAATCCTTTAATCATTCCATCTGCAACTGTGCCTAACAAGTTTACTTGTCGGTGGACCCAGGCAGACCTCAGAGCCAATGCCCAGGCCCAATATCGGTTTTACGCAGAGGAGATAAGGGTTATCAGGGAATCACGGGAGGCCCTCGTCGGGTCCATGAAAGGGTTCCTTGATCTGATGGATCCCCATCCTGTGGGAACCAGCTGCAGCCGAATCCCCCAAGTGGAGGCGCGTCTTGAGGATGCACCGAGTGCCCTGTAAGAGGTACTCGGATGAGCATGTCATTGCCGGCGTGGCCCAGACCCTGGCGATGACCAAATCAATCTACCCGAGGGCAGACATTGAAGCCATCGAGGAGGGGTTTGCCTAGGAGACGACGCCTGAGGAGGCGCTGGAGCTGATAGCACGGGCGAGGCCGACTGCTGAGATAATCACCCGAGACCTGGGTCTATAAGAGCAACATATCATGTAGTCGGTATGTATAAACTTTTGTGGAAAACATGTGTAAATATATGTGCAATGCCGCCAAGCTTTGGATTATTACTCAGTTGTCATTAGCTTTACTTGACTGTAGTCTACGCCGAGTTAGGCTGTCAGAACTTAATAAAATCGCTCAATGTAAGAAACTGTACTCGGGCAAACGTGAGTCATAGTAAGGCTTCATAACTGGAGTAAGACAAGCTCGTA
This sequence comes from Oryza meyeriana var. granulata, assembly GCA_003991445.1. NCBI lineage: Eukaryota > Viridiplantae > Streptophyta > Magnoliopsida > Poales > Poaceae > Oryza > Oryza meyeriana. The sequence continues at coordinate 73,019 of RYFJ01004105.1, read as the reverse complement.
TATTATTGACAAAACACATATATACCTGCAGCCCCCGACTCACTACTCGGTTGATACAAGCGACGTAGTGAGTCAGAAACTGTACACATGAGAAATTATAAAGCTCAGGTATAGAAAGGATATAGCTGTTCTATATTCCATGAGTTGCTAACAAGGGCATCGTCTTCGGCCTTTAGTCCGTAGGCGCCTAGCCGCATGACCTCGGCTATAATGAACGGCCCTTCCCAGATTGGGAATAATTTGTGCCTGTCTTTGGTGGTTTGTATTTTCCTCAAGACGAGATCCCCGACCAAAAAGGCGCGGCCACGGACATTGCGATTGTGGTAGCGACGCAGGCCTTGAAGATACCTTGCCAACTAGATTGTTGCAATGTCCCTTGCTTCTTCCAACTGATCTAGCTCGACCAATCGGGTATTGTTTGAGACGTCTTCTGAGTAAGCCCGGACTCGCGGAGAGCCGAACTGTAACTCTGTCGGTAGCATAGCCTCAGCACCATAGACCAGAAAGAAAGGGGATTGCCCTGTTGCTCGACTAACCGTGGTTCTGAGAGACCAGAGAACAGATGGGAGTTCTTGTACCCACCGGCCTGCCTATGGTTGTAGTTGGTCGAATATCCTGGCCTTGATGCCTTGTAAGACCATACCGTTGGCTCGTTCAACCTGCCCGTTGCTCCACGGGTGTGCCACAGATGTGTAGCAGATCTTGATGCCGAAATCTTCGCAGGAATACACCACCTGTGAACTGAGTACTGTTGTCGGTAATGATGCGGTTAGGAACCCCAAATCTGTATAGTATACTCATGATGAAGTCCTTTGCTCGTGCCACTGTTATAGTTGCAATGGGTTTTGCCTCAATCCACTTGGTGAATTTATCCACTGCGACGAATAGATGTGTGAACCCTCCTGGCGCTTTCTAGAAAGGCTCGACCATGTCGAGCCCCCATACTACGAATGGCCAAGAAATAGGGATAGTTTGGAGTTCTTGGGCTAGGAGATTTGTTTGTCTTGCGTAGAACTGGCAACCCTCATATTTGCAAACAATTTCTTTTGCGTCTGTTACTGCTGTGGGCCAGAAAAATCCCTGCCGGTAGGCCTTTCCGACTAACGTCCTGGCTGCGGCATGGTTGCCACATATGCCCGAGTGGGTCGACTGTAGGATTTGCTTGCCCTCCTCGGTGGTGACGCAACGCATGAGGACACCAGATGCGCTCCTTCAGTACAGGTCTTCTCTGACTAGTAGGAAGCTTTTGCTTCGACGCTTGATCTGCTTGGCTTGACTGCGATCTTTTGGGAGTTCGTCGTCCAGGAGAAATTTGATAACAGGAGTCCGCCAGTCTTGACATATGTGCAGCACCTCATCTGTAGCCGGGGTAGGTTCGCCTCACGACTGCTCCGGTGCTGGTTTCTTCTTGACTGATGGCTCCATAAGTTGCTCGACAAAGATCCCTGTCGGGACCGCCTCTCGCTTGGATCTCATATTTGCCAATTCGTCTGCCGCATCGTTGTATTGGCGCAGGACATGTGTTATCTCTAGCCCGTTGAACTTGTTTTCCAGCTTGCGGACCTCCTGACAGTATGCCGCCATGGTATCATTGAGACAAGTCCAGTCTTTCATGACTTGGTTTACCACGAGTTGAGAATCCCCGCGCACAACCAGTCGACATATGCCGAGTGATATAGCAATCCGGAGCCCGTGGATAAGTGCCTCGTGCTCGGCGACATTGTGGGAAGCCGGGAAGTGGATTTGTAGAACGTACTTGAGTTTTTTGCCGGTGGGGGATGTCAATATGACTCCAGCCCCGGCGCCGCCGATCCGTAGGGAACTGTCGAAGTACATTGTCCAGTACTCTAGCTTCGCTGTTGATGTAGGCAGTTGAACTTCTGTCCACTCAGCCACGAAGTCGGCTAGAGCTTGTGATTTAATTGCTGTCCGTGGCTGAAAGGTGATGTCGAACACCATCAACTCGAGTGCCCATTTAGCGATTCGGCCAGTGGCCTCGCGATTATGAAGGACATCCTCGAGTGGAAACGATGTAACCACCATGACTTGATGTGCTTGGAAATAGTGCACCAGCTTCCGGATTGTGATGAGTAGGCCATATAACAGCTTCTGGACCTGCGGATATCTTGTCTTCGACTTGGCAAGTACCTCGCTAACAAAGTAAACTGGCCGTTGTATTTTCTAGATGTGACCCTGTTCGGATCGCTCGACCACCAGCACCGTGCTGACTACCAGAGTGGTTGCCGCCAGATATAGCATTAGCGGTTCTTGGGGCATAGGTGACGCCAACATGGGAGGTGATGTGAGAAATTGTTTGAAGTCTTCGAAGGCTTGTTGGGCGTTCGGAGTCCATTGGAAATTGTCCGCCTTTTTGAGTAGCTTGAAGAAGGGCATACCCCGTTCGCCCAGTCGGGAAATAAATCGGCTGAGTGCCGCCATGCAGCTTGTCAGCTTCTGGACGACCTTCTGGTTAGTCGGGGAAGCCATGTTCATTATGGTGTTGACTTTCTCCGGGTTTGCCTCGATGCCATGATGCGAGACGATGAAGCCGAGTAACTTGCCGGATGGCACTCCGAAGGCGCACTTTTCCGGGTTCATCTTCATCTTGAATCGTCGAAGATTTTGGAAGGTTTCTTCCAGGTCAGCGATGAGGTCTTCTTTGGACTTGGTCTTGATCACCACGTCGTCGACGTAGGTTTCCACGTTGCGCCCGATTTGAGTGTGCAGACACCGCTGAATTGCCTATTGGTAGGTTGCTCCAGCATTTTTCAAACCGAACACATTGTGATGTAGCAGTACACTCCGAACGGCATGATGAAAGATGTCTTTAAGCAGTCTTCCTCCCTCGGCTGATTTGATGGTATCTCGAGTAGCAGTCGAGAAAGCTGAGTAGGTCGCACCTGGCCATGGAATCTACCACCTGATCTATTCTAGGAAGACCAAATGGGTCCTTGGTGCACTCCTTGTTGAGATCGGTGTAGTCGACGCACATGCACCATTTACCGTTTTTCTTCCGGACCAGAACTGGGTTTGCCAGCCAATCCGGGTGATAGACCTCCTTGATGAACCTGGCTGCGAGGAGCTAGGTGATCTCCTCCCGAATAGCATCCTTGCGGTCTTGAGCGAAGCACCGCAACCGTTGCTTGACTAGCTTGGTGTCTGTCTTCACATTGAGGGCGTGCTCGATCACCTCCCTTGGTACGCCCAGCATGTCGGATGGTTTCCACGCAAATATGTCCTTGTTGGCTTGGAGGAAGGTGACGAGCATGTCTTCCTATTTGGGGTCGAGTCCGGTCCCGACTAGGGCAGTCTTGGAGGGGTCGGAAGGGTCTAGGGGTATCTTCTTGGTGTCAGAGTCCGCTGAAATTCCCGACTTCGCCGCCTTTTTTGCTGGAACTTGATCTTGCTCGACTTCAGTTCTGGCGGCTTGCCGGATGCTGTTGCGCCTGACTGCCGCCTCTTGTGATTGAGCCAATTTGCAGCTCTCCTTGTCGCAGGTGAAGGCTTGCTTGACATCGTTGCGTAGGGAGAGGACTCCTGTTGGCCATGGCATCTTTAGCACCATATATGTGTAGTGCGGTATCACCATGAATTTGGTGAGTGTCGATCGTCCGAGTATCAGGTGGTACACGGTCTCGAAGTCGGCGACCTCAAAGCAGACGTTTTCCGTGCGGAAGTTATCTCGCGTGCCAAAGGTTACTGGCAATGTGATCTGCCCGAGTGGAGTTGATGACAGGCTAGGAATTATCCTATGGAAGGGCGTAGTGTTCAGCCGTAATTCTTAACGAGGAATCCTCATCTTGTCCAAAGTCTTGGTGAATAAGATGTTGAGCGCGCTGCCTCCGTCGATGAGGGTTTTCTTCAGCCTGATATTTCTGACGACCGGGTCTAGGACGAGTGCGTAGCGTCCCGGGTGTGAAACTCGATCTGGGTGATTTGCGTGGTTGAAGGTGATGGCCATCTCTGACCAGCGCAGGTACTGGGGGATGTCCGTCGTAGAGACCGTGTTGATGTCGCGCGCTGATAGCTTCTTTTTGCGCTTGGACTTGTACGCGAGCGGCCCTCCAAAAATGTGATTGAGCTCAGCTTGGGGATCTTGAAAGTCATCAGCCGGACCCTGATCTGGCTTGTCTTTGTCCTTGTCGGCGCCAGATGATGAAGCCTGCTCAGAGGCAAACTTCTTAAGCATGTAGCAGTCTCTGGCCACCTGCTTGCCCTTGGGGTGGAAGGGGCATGGCCCGCTCATGACCTTCTGGTAGTCATTATTCCGCTGGGGCCGCAACCGAGTGCGCTCCATGTTGGCCACCTCGTTGTCCGACTTCCGCTTGCGGCTGCCAGACTTGTTTTGAGACGGCTCGTTGTTGGCTTTCGCCTTCTGGTCTTTCTGTCGGGACTCCTTCTCGTCGAGGGCTTCTGCGACCGCTTTAGCCGAGTCAGTGTATTTGTTGGCCATGTCGAAAAGAGCCCGGACAGAGGGTGGTGGCTTCTGAGTGAATTTCGCGATGAACGGGGCGTCCTTTACTCCCATGCAGAAGGCGGCGATGACGGCCTCGTCTTGGATCATTGGGATCTTGTTGCGCTTCTCGGAGAATCTCTTGATAAAATCTCGTGGAGACTCGTTCTTCTTTTGGTGCAGTTGATATAGATTGTGCTCAGAAGATGGCCTCTCGTAGGTTCCCTGAAAATTGGCGATGAACCACTCCCTGAGTTCTCCCCAGGAACCGATTGACCGCCTCAGGAGCCCTGTCAGCCATGTCCTCGCCGAGTTGGCTAGCACGACTGGGAGGTAGTTAGCCATGGCTTTGTTGTCACCCCTAGCAGCTCGAATTGCTAGGGTATATACAGTAAGCCAGGACTCGGGATTTGTTTTGCCGTCATACTTTTCAATTCCTATGGGCTTAAAGCCAGTCGGCTAGTCGACGTCCTGTAGCTCCTGAGTGAAAGCTGGAATGCCTTCGTCTTTGTGAGGGCTTGGGCTTCGACCACGTCGGTTAAACCACTCATGATGGAGACCGAAGCGCTCATTTTCATCCTCTAGTTGGCAGCGCTCGTTTTCGTGTCGTTCGTGGCACCGAGTGTTGATGGTGTGGCAGAGGTCGTGTTGTAGGCGCTCTCGGAGATCTCGGTTGGGCCGGCAGTCATACTGGTGACGCTGTCAACTGTCATTGCCTAGTGACGTTTGCCTGGACTCCTCGTGTGGCCGACTTGAGCCGGCTGCCCGACGCCGTGCTGATGTGGATGAGCCCGCTGCTGGAGATCCCGATCGGTTAGTCGGTACCATGGTATCGCCCAACTGCTGTTATTGTTGCTGGCAGGCAGCAGCCGTAATCATCACCTTGATCTTGGCGATAGTTGGGGTGGCCTAGTGATCAGGCCCGACCTGGAGCGTGTCTAGCAAGGTTGCCGCGGCCACAACATTCTGTTGTGGCGTGACGAAGATGTCGTGATCGCCAACTTTAGTCTGGAGAATCTACTGCTGAGCTGCTCGCCTAGCCTTGCGTAGCCTGTCATTGCGAGCCTTGTGGTCTGCCTCCTCCTGTTGTCGCAGTCGGCGTGCCTCCTCCTGTTGCTCCTCTTGTAGTTGGCGCACCTCGGGTGGTGGTGTTGAAGCCATAAAGATCTCGCGGGGAGGAGGAAACTTGCCAGACTGGAGTCCGAACTAGCGTTCGAACCATTATCCGACTTGGAGTCAAACTCCGAGTAGTTTATCGGAGTAAGAACGACCCCAACCTCTCTAGATCCAATTTGAAACGGCACTTGGCCGTGCCAAACTGAATCGCAGGAGATCGGGTCTGTTGCGCGGGATATAGATCCGCAGCGTCACCGAATCCGTGCGGGAGATTGACGATCTGTCTCCTTCTTGGCCCAACCCGAGCTGGCTCAAGGCCTAGCGCAAGTCAGACACCGAAGGAAAGAGTTGTCCCAATACTCAGCGAAGTGAAGGATTGCCGCAGTAGGTCATTGAAGGAGATTGCAGCGTCCTGTGGGCCGACTGGTGCAACGTCGGCTGGTTCCTCGGCCGGCTGGATTGGATCTGCTTCGACCAAGGTGAGGTTGCCAGTCTAGTCGGCAACGAAATCGAGGCTTTCGAAGGAAATTGTGTCTCTAGGGGAGAACTTGTTGCTGTCGACTCTGCTTGTTGGATCCATCGAATTTGTTGATGAAGAAACTCGCCAGATGCCCCTACCTGGCACGCCAACTGTCGATGTTTTACACCGGCAATACAATTATAGGGCTACTCGGCGAGGGGAAACTCAATGGATTGCAGAGGAACTCAAAGAAGATTTATACTGGTTCAGGCCCTCGATGTGAGGTAATACCCTACGTCCAGTTGTGGTGTTATTCCTCTAAGGTGTTTGTCGATCGATGATCTTGTGATCTCGTTATCTCGTGCCCCTTGAGGGGCGCCTTGCCTCCCCTTATATACTAGGGGGCAGAGGTACAGGATAAGGATCCCAGCTGGATACAGCCAAGGGATTTCCTTCTTAGAGATAGAAACTTATCCGACTAAGACTATGTTTTCCTTATTATACAAGGCTAAGCCTGCCGGGTGCTATCTTATCTCTAACTACATGATTCGGCCCATCCTCTATCCGAGTGGCCCACATGCTGGTGGTGAGGTACCCGGGGCTCATGGCCTCCACAACAGTCTACTCCGGGAATAGGTCAGCAAAACTTTACATGGCCCGTATTGTATGTTTGCATGGTGTGCTACGCAAGATAGTGTCCGATAGAGGAAGCCAATTTACTTCTAAGTTTTGGTAGAAACTTCAGGAAGAGATGGGCACCCGGTTAAACTTTAGCACCGCCTATCACCCACAGATGGATGGTCAAACTGAGAGGGTCAATCAGATCCTAGAAGAGATGTTGAGAGATTGTGCCATAGACTTTGGTGGAAGTTGGAACAAGAGTTTGCCATACGTAGAGTTTTCCTACAACAACAGTTATCAGGCAAGCCTTTAGATGGCCTTGCTTGAAGCGCTGTACGGAAGGAAGTGCCACACCCCTCTCCTTTGGGATCAAACTGGAGAACGACAAGTATATGGAGCTGATATTCTACGAGAGGCATAAGAGAAAGTAAAAATTATACAGGAGCGCCTACGAGTAGCTCAATCTCGTCAGAAGAGCTATGCGGACAATCGTAGGAGAGATCTCAATTTTGAGGAAGGTGACTATGTGTACCTCCGAGTTACACCACTTCGGGGAGTTCACCAGTTTCAGACAAGGGGAAGTTGGCACCGTGTTATGTGGGGCCGTACAAGATATTGGGTCGACGAGGAGAAGTTGCCTATCAACTGGAGTTGCCTCCCACTTTGGCTCGAGTGCACGATATCTTCCATGTGTCCCAGTTGAAGAAGTGCCTACGAGTGCTGACCGAAGAAGCTGATCCGGAACAGAAAGAGATACACGAAGACTTAACGTATGTTGAGAAGTCTATCCGTATCTTGGAAACCAGGGAGAGGAACACTCGGAACCGGGGGATAACGTTTTGTAAAGTACAGTGTTGCAATCACTTGGAAGAGGAAGCTACTTGGGAATGTGAAGGTGAATTGAAGTCCACTCACCCGCACCTCTTCGTCTGATCTTTCGAATCTTGGGACGAGATTTTATTTAAGGGGGTAGGTTTGTAACACCCTGAAATTACTTAATTAAATAATTGTGTAAAAAAGGAATGTTAGAAATATATTTAAAAGACTCAAGGAGTGGAAATAATAAAAACAAAGAAAAATCTTAACAACAATGGGCCTGGAAATAATTTTAGAAAATACTTTGCTTAATTATCTATTTCCTGATTTTTTTGGGATTTATTTGAGCAAGGAAAGTATTTTGTATAATTGGGACAAGCATTTCAGTGATTAAATAAAAAAACAAAATAAAATCCCTTCCCAGTCTCTGGGCCGAATTCAGCCTAGCACTATGCACTTAACCCCTCCCTCACGCGCGCGCCTCGGCCCACGGCCTGCGGCCGCCCGTGCCTCTCCGCGCCGCTGACAGGTGGGGCCCACCTGTCATCCCCGCCGTGAATCCCGCTCCAATTCGGCCTCTCTGAGTGGGGTTTATCCGAATTTCTTGAGGGGTTTTTATCCCCTCAACCCCCGCAACCTTTTTCCCCCTAAAATCGCAGAGGATAGATCTAGGAACCGCCGTCTATCCGGGCTCGTTTTGCTTCTAGACTCCGAGGTTGAACCCTAGCCACTACCGTGCCGTATCCGAGCTGATCTCGTCTCCCCTCTGCTATAAATAGCACCTCCTGGTGCCCCTCTCTCTCTTTCCACCTCAACCCTAGCAAATCCTCGCCGTCCGTGCCCTAGCGCCGTGATTTTTTCTCTCCGCCATCGTCGCCAAGCTCCAGCTTAGCGCCGCTGTCGCCCTAGCCGCGCGTTAGTCCCTCTATCTCTCTGTGCCCTCACCGCGCGTTGTCGAGCCGCCAATTGCCGACGAACATAGGGGCCCGAGCCTCCGTTGTCGCCGCTGTCGCCTTTGCCGACGTGGTCACCAACACGCCACATAGGAGCCAGCGCAGTGCCGCGTCAGCCGTGATATCGATCCGGGTGGGTTTAATCCTAGCCATCCGATCCATCCTAGTTAGATCTCGGCCCTCCAATCCATCTCAAAACCCCTAATCAATCCTAGCTGTCTGATCTAATCCTTTTTAATCCAAGCCGTTGAAATCTCTATGGACCTCGGTAGACTTGGTCTACCGTAGACCCGAGCCTTTTCTCACTGACCGATGGGGCCTAGGTGTCAGTCGTCCTTTGACTCAGTGCTGACTCCATAAATCCTTTTTTGAATTAAATTAAATCACAAATGATGTCATAAATCGGTTTAATTCTTTTAAATAGGCTTTAAAAGGGTTTAAACTTCTAAAATTCATAACTAATTCATCCGAACTCTGTTTGGGGTGATTCAACATCCAAATTCATTAAAAATCAAGATCTACCCATTAAAAATATAATATTGTACTATTGATGTGTGCTTATGTACTGTTTTGCTCATTTTTGTTTGTTGCCTTTAGCCGTCGATGTTCCGGAAGAGTCGGGATTTCTCGAGGAGAGTTCGCGAGCACTTGTAGAGCAGCAAGGCAAGCAACACAGATTCCTCAACCCCTTTGAGCATGTTGTACATATGTTTTAAGCTATATTTTCCTTCGACTACGCATTTATTTTTATAATGTCATTTGAAAGGGCAACCTGTATCCTTGATTATGGCCTTGTTGGTTTGGTTACCTGTCATTGTGCCTATGGGAGTTATCTGACTAGCTAGATTTAACTATTGGTTAGCTAGAGTAATTGTAGGATCTTGCTTAGCCTTGCATAGAAACTGTAGTATAACATATGGGCGATCATTTAAACCCTGATTACTATGTCCAATTCACATGAAATAATGATTTAGTTCACGATTGTGGTCGTGGGAGGTTAACTTAATGGTCCACTAAAACTTGACTAAACGGTGGGTTGTGAGCACCAGGACTATGATTGTTGCTAGAGGTGCTCATGACACTGAAGGACCGGTTCACGAGCTATCTTTGCGAAGCAATACCCATACTAACCACAAGCTAGCATGGGTAATGGCGGAATTTGAAGTGTGACGAGTTCAATAGGAGGCACCAGGGAAGGCCTGTGGTTTATATAAGTCCACACATGGCAGTTGTTAATAAGTCCATGAGTTTGGGCATCGAGCCGTCTTGCGGGAAGGCACTTGATCACCCCTATCGAAGACCGGAGGCTTGGCGGGAGGCTCTCCTATTGTGCGAGTTACATGGATGATTCTGTCACAACTCCTATCTAAGGTACCATGGTGGTATTGAGGCGCACAGTGATGTATTCTGGAGTTGTGTCTTGTGGGTAAATTGGTACACCTTTGGCCAGAGCAAAACTATTCGAATAGCCGTGCTCGTGTTTATTGGGTGGCCTAGCAATGTTTTTCGTGATTAGTCCCACACTATCTTATATCAAGAATGAATGATGGAACTTTGCTAGCTTCAGGCTAGAGTGGTTGGGCCTATATCGCCTTGGAGAGCGGTATAGTGTTGGTTAATACTGTTTAATAATTAATGTTTTATTATTCTCTTAAATGTTTTATTAAATGTTGTTTACGCAACTTGAGCCATATTATGCCATTCTTTGGAGGACGAGTCTGAGTCGAACACTGGGAAAAAGAGTTGTCCTTGGACTCGTTGCTATTGGAAATCGCCATAGCAAGTCACCAAAGATGGCTGTGGCGTTGAGTAAGCCGACTAGCATGAAGTCGGCCTAGTTCCTGGCCGATCGGGTCGAATCCAAGTCAGTCAGGGTGAGGTTGCCAAGTTTATCGGCAATGAAGTCGAGGCTCCCGAAGCTGATCGCTTGTCTAGGGTTGAACTTGACGCCATCGACTCCGATGGTTGGATCCATTAGGCTTGATGACGATGATCTCGACGAAGCCCCTACCTGGCATGCCAACTGTCAATGCTTTGTATCGGCAATAATTATATGAGGCTACTCGTGAGACCTAAACTTGATGGATTGCAAAGGAACACAAGATGAATTTATCCTGGTTCAGGCTCTCAAGGTGAGGTAATACCCTACTTCCAGCTGTTGTGTATTGCCTTTGAGGTTTCTCTGATGAGATTCTGTATGGTGATCTTCTGGTCTCTCTTGCCCCAGGGGGCTCCTTGCCACCCCTTGTATATTGAGGAGACAAGGTTACAAGATAGGAATCCCAGTCGGACTCAACCAAGGGATTTCCTTTTAGGAACATAACACAACCGGCTAGGTCCATACCCTTTCCCTTGTCATGCAAGGTAACATATGCTGAATCCTATTGTATTCCTAATTACAGGATTAGGCGCATCCTCTATCCGAGTGGCCACAAAGCTATCCTTGAGGTACCTGGGGCCCATGGCCTCTACAGTGCATTTCCAAAAGGAGGAATACCATCCCCAAGATCAAAGATGAGATGGTCATCGCTGCCTTCCGCAGGAGAGTCAAAGACACACCATTCATCACCAAATTCACTCGAAAGCCGTCCAACTCGGTTAAAGCTCTCTTCGAGATGGCTAACAAGTATGCTACCTCGGCTGATGCCGTCATTGAGGCGCTAGAAGACAAGCCCCGACAGAAAGACCGGCGCGAGTCGGACGATGCAGGAACATCCAAGACCAGGGACCGCAAGTGCAAATTAGAGTACATTGTTGCAATGGTCGACCACAACCATCCTCGAGCTCCCAAGGCAGACGACTATCAAAAAGTCATGAATGGCCCATGTCCTTTCTTTCCAAAAGGGAAGCACTCGGACAAGACTTGCTTCATGCTCAAGAAGTTCGTCACGGAGCAATCATCTACATCCGATGAACCCAAAGACAAGGATATGCCGGACTCAGGCCCAGCAGCAGATTACCAAGACCCACATGCTGAGCTCAACCATATCTTCGGAGAGCCGTCGGCATACGAATCCAAGTGGAAGTAGAAGCTGGCTGCGAGGGAGGTTGTGGAGGCCATGGGCCCCCAGGTACCTTATGAGAAGCGTTTAGGCAACTCAGACAGAGGATGGGCCCAGCCTTGTAATTAGGGATACAATAGGACTCGGCATATATAACCTTGTACGACAAGGAAAGGATATAGTCCTAGTCGGGCATGTTGTATTTCTAGAAGGAAATCCCTTGGTTGGAGTCCGACTAGGATTCCTACTCTGTAACCCTATCCCTCGATATATAAGGGGAGGCAGGGCACCCCCTAAGGGCAGAAGCAGAACAATCTCACCAGAGAAACCTCAAAGGCAATACACCACAACTGGACATAGGGTATTACCTCATCTCGATGGCCTGAACCAGTGTAAATCGTTCCATGTTCCTTTGCAATCCATCAAGTTTAGGTCTCATGAGTAGCCCCATATTATTATTGCCGATACAAAACATCGACAGAGGTCAATACTTGCGGTGGTCCGAGGTCCGCACGGATCATCCCAACCGAGTGGCACATCTGAGGCACTATCCACTCATCCTAAACCTAGTTATCAAGAGCATCAATTTGAAGAAGGTTCTATTTGGCGGCAGGAGTGCTCCCAATATTCTGTTCACCAAGACGCTCGATGAGATGAAGATTCCTCGGTCCGAACTATGGCCGAGTATGGCTCCCTTCCACGGGGTAATCCCCGATCTCTCTTCAACACCACTCGGGCAAATCACCTTACCGGTCACCTTTGGTACACGGTATAATTTTCGCATGGAGAATATCTATTTTGAGGTCACTGATTTCGAGACAGCCTACCATGCCACACTCGGACGACCGGCACTAGCCAAGTTCATGGCAATTCCCCACTACACATACATGATGCTCAAGATGCTAGGACTGGCAAGAGTACTCTCTCTACACAATGACGTCAAGCAAGCCTTCACCTGTGACAAGGAGAGCTGTGAGCTGGTGCAATCTCAAAAAGCCGCAGTCAGACGGAGCAATATCAGACTAGCGGCATCCACTTCGCAGGAGTACAAGGAGCTTCTGGCAAAAATGGCGGCCAAGTCAGGAATTTCAACAGAATCTAAAACCAAAAAGATCCCCCTGGACCTTTTCGACCCACCAAGACGGCGCTTGTCGGGACCAGAATCGACCCCAAATAGGAAGACGAGCACGCCACCTTCCTCCAGGAAAATAGGGATATCTTTGCTTAGAAACCTTCAGACATGCTTGGTGTACCAAGGGAGGTGGTCGAGCATTCCCTAAATGTTAAGGTGGACACCAAGCCTATCAAGCAACGACTGCGGCGCTTCACTCAAGATTGCAAAGATGCTATTTGCGAGGCGATTACCAAGCTCCTAGCAGCCAAGTTCATCAAGGAAGTCTATTGTCGATGTTTTACACCGGCAATATGAATATGGGGCTACTTGGCAGATGGAAACTCGGTGGATTGCAAAGGAACAAGGAGAAGTTTATATTGGTTTAGGCCCTTGGTGTGAGGTAATACCCTATATCCAGTTGTGGTGTTATTCCTTTGAGGATTTGTGTCTGCTTCTATGAGCTCTTCTGCGATTGTAGTGATCTTGTGCCCTCAGGGGGCGCCCTGCCTCCCCTTATATACTGGGGGACAGGGGTACAAGATAGGAGTCCCAACCGGATTACAGCCAAGGGATCTCCTCTTAGAGATATAATCTACCCGACTAGGACTGTATATTCCTTATCGTACAAGGCAAAGCCTATCGGGTTCTACCATATCTCTAATTACAATGCTAGGCCCATCCTCAATCCGAATGGCTCATATGCTTGTCATGAGGTACCCAGGGCCCATGGCCTCCATAGTAGCTCCTGAGACCTTCATAGTTGAGTCACAGCTGATGCCGAGTGCTCATCCTCCACGGTGAAGATTGCCCGAGTGCATTGCTCCCAAGTACTCTTTGTCCAAGTGCTTCTTCTTCCCGAGTCCTGCTTTATGTCAGCTGGCAGCGAGGCTATGAAGGGCTTCATGTAGATGTATGAATAGTGTGCACCGAATAGGCGCACCTATTAGGTGTAGCCCCTGACTTTGTGCTTAATTGTGAAGACAATTAAACATAAAGTCAAAGATCTTTAACCTTGTAGTCTTCCCCGAGTAGTATACTACTGGTATATGAGACTCTTCGATATCATGTCAACTGGAATATGATTTATAGTCTTGCCGAGTAGGATGCCACTCGTATATGGGACTCTTCAGCTTCATGTTAGCTGGAAAATGGGTTTATAGTCTTTCCCGAGTGGCGTCCCACTCGGAAGTTAGACTCCTCAGCATCATGTCAGCTGGAAAGAAGGTTTATAGTCTCTCCGAGTAGTTCACTATTCGAAAGTTAGACTCTTCAGCGTCATGTCGGCTGGAATAATGTTGCTCATGGCAACTATTGGCCAAGCATATAGGCCGAGTACCACTCTATGAAATTAAATCCATTGCATGGTCAGGTGTGCTCGAGAAAGATACCTGCATCCCCAATTTTAATGAAGACTAGCTTGTGATCCTCATAAGGATGTATCCTCGATACCTAGTGGATAAGACAGATACCCAAACACATGTGTTTAGCAATTAGGCCTTCATGAAGCATATCTGTTTACCTCATCGGTTCTTGTTGGTAGCATCAACACTGCGATTTTAACCAAGCCTGTGAGTGGCCCATATTGAACGTGCTACTGTAGAAACTCATATCTTGGTGGCCCAATACCGACTTTGCGAGCCCAAGCCCACGAGTCAGAAATGGCTCTATAAAAAACGGGGAGAGAGAGAAAAGATTCTTTCATCTTCTCCAATCCACCAATCATTTCGTCTTCCGCTTCCGTGCCGAAATTTTGCCTCCCGCTTCGCTAGGGTTTGCTATTGCTCGCTCTTCCCCACCAGAACTTGAGCGATTCCTCTCTTCCTTGTCCACTCCAAACCTCCAGCAGCATTTCCCCCAAATCTCCTCAACCCCAACCATGCCGAGGGCGTCGGATTCAGTGGATGCATCGGATGATGTCTGGCTGACTTCAGACTGCGGGTCGGCGAAGTTGAAGCTTCTGGAGAAGCAGCTAAAGTTGCAGAGCCAGGAGATTATCCACTGGCGCCCGGCTAAAGATGAATCGGCTCCGGAGCCCCAGGACTGTGAGACCGTCGTTTTTGCCTCTTTTTTCCACCGGGGTCTTTCTCTTCCATCTTCCAAGTTCCTCCGCCAGCTCCTTTCTTTCTACGAGCTTGAGTTGGTGGATTTGATTCCCAACTCGATTCTTCAGATCTCCATTTTCGTGACTCTTTGTGAGTGCTTCTTGGGTATAGAACCCCATCTGAATCTATTCAAGTATTTGTTCCATATCAAGCCCCAACCCTCCAAGAATAAAATCCAAGTGATTTGGGGGCCGGTGTCCAACTTAGGAACGAGATGAAGAAGATCTATTTAGATATTCCTTTGAAATCTTCTCTCAAAGGCTGGCATAAGAAATGGTTTTACTGTTCCGATTTGAAGCCATGCCTTCCCCCTTTTATGGGTTTGCCCCCGGTGATTATCGCCAAGTGGTCATCTCTGCCCACCTCTAAAGAAATGGGGCATGTTAACACTCCAGTCGGCCGAATTAGCAAGCTGAAGAAAGCCAGGTTGACTGGTCCATTGGTGGCCAGACGCTTCTTGACTCGGGGCCTCAGACCGCTAAAGCTAAGGTGCCACTTCGGCTGGGACTACAGGGGCAAAGGTGATCCCAGCCGGGAATTCTCCGACCTGATAGACAAGTATAAGGTGACCGACATCCTACTGGATTTCTTCGCCAGTGGGGTGGTCGAAACCGAGGACACAGATTGGTCCGTTGCGGCTTACAGCAAGAAAAGGCCGCGCACGAAGGTAACCTTTGCTGATGTTATCTTGTAATTCATCTGTGGTGAATGCTTGCAGATATGTGCCTAGATTGGCTCCACAGTGTATAACTTGTATTGTTGAACTGCTTGCAGTCATGTGAGGAGTTTGATGATGACTCCCGTAAATTGTCGGCTAGAAATTGACGAAGAGGGCGAGAAGTCCTTCTGTTGCCCAACCCGACTCCAAAAGGGCGAGGAAAAGACCTGTTGTAGATCAGGGCAAGAAGGTGGTTATGAGGCCGAGTGCCGCCGCCGGGAGTCTGAAGATAAAGGACACCGCCGGTGCTACCCCCAGGCCATTGAGTCCCAGACCAGGACCAGAGTGCCACCGAGCACAGGGCTGACTCCAGCGCCGCCAGTCCCAGCAACATTGAGCCCAAGAGTGGCACCGCCGAGTACCTGGGCACCCCAGCCGGCCACACAAGGAGTGGGGCAATCAGGATAAAAATGCCGCAGCCGACTGCCACGCCGACTGGCCCGACAGTCGGCCGCAGCCCACCGCCGGGATTTGGATCTCCTGGGCAAAAGCTTAAGTTCTCCAAGGGGTAGGTTGCTCTGGATCTTCGGAAAGTCTTGTTTGTCATGGTAGCGTCTTGAAGTCTGACTCGTTACGTAGGAAGCGGGCCGACATTGATCTCAAGGAGACCACTCCGGCCACTCCCGCTGCAGAGCCAGCCCCAGCCGAGCCAGCACCAGCGAGCACACCTGCTGAGCCGGCGATGGTCCCAGTTGCAGAAACTGAGACGGTCCCGACTGCAGGGCCGCCAACATCAGCCGACCAAGGGGTGACCATTGAACCTGCTGCTCCATCCCCTGAGCCAGCCCCCGAGGCCCCGGAGGCTGCCGAGTTGGGGGCCAGGACCCCGTCGCCATCCTTGTCTCCGTCGTCGTCATCGTTGTCGTCGCTGTCTCCTCCTTTGGATAGACTAGACCTCCCCAGGATCGAGGCTCCTCCACGCAAGTTCCCAAGGACGTTCCGTTGGACGGCGCTCGACGGAACTGCGAGGAGCTACAAGCATGATGAGGTTGCGGTGGAAAAGGAGAGTGAAGACTTGCTTCGTGCCACAATCGCTGCGTTCTAGGGGATTCAGGTATGATTTCCGTTATATTGGAATCTTGGTAGTCTTCCCTAATGCTTGACTCTACTTTGACTTGTTTCTCCCTGAGCAGAAGCTTGTTGATCACTCGGAGAAGATGCACGAGGTCCTGACCCGGGTTGCCCCCTAGCTCCAAGAATTGGACCAGCTCCGGGCCTTAAAGACCCTATTAGAGGACCGCCATCAATGAAAGGAAACTTGGCTGAAGGACGCTGTCACCCAGCTCAGAGATGAGAATTGGGACCAGGCTAAGAAGATGAGAGGTAAGCCTCCAAAATGCCTCTTCTTGACCAAATCCTTAGCATATTTCTCCAGCCGTGTTGTTCTTGACTGCCTAGTTGTGTCTTGACTGCAACGTTGAGTTCTTGACTAATCTGATGTGCAGCCCTTGAAGCCGAGTTGAAGACCTAAACAGAGGGAGAAATCCAGCTGAAGGAGGCCGAGAAAGCCAAGGCTGGGCTTGAAAAAGTCAAAGCCGACCTGACAAAGGCCAACGCCGAGCTTGAGCAAGAGAAGGCCGAGTTGAAGAAGGCCAAAGCCAAGCTTGAGAAGGAAAAAGCTAAATTGGAGAAGACCATAGCCAAGTGGGAGGCTGACTACAATAGTAAGTCTCTGCCCTGACACTGATCTTAACCAATCCATTAATTATCCCATCTGCAGTTTTGCTTGACAAGTTTTCTTATCAATGAACCCGGGTAGTTGCTAGAGCCAACTCCCAAATCCAGTTTCAGGCTTTTGCAGAGAAAATAAAGGTCATCAAGGAGTCACGGGAGATCCTTGCTGAGTCTGTGAAAGGGCTCCTTGACGTGATGGACCCTCGCTACGTGGGAACCAGCTCCAACACGGTCTCTCAGGTGCAGGAGCGCCTTATCGACGCACCGAGTATCCTGAAGAGGTACTCGGATGAGCGTACTGTTGTCGGCGTGGCCCAAACCCTGGTGATGACCAAGCCCATGTACCCTAGGGTAGATATTGAAGCCATCGGGGAGGGATTCGTCGAGGAGACGACACCTGAAGAGGCGTTGGAGCTGATAGCCAAAGCGAGGCTGACTGCAGAAATGATCACTCGAGACCTGGGTATATAAGAACAATATATCATGCAGTCTATAGGAACTTAATAAAATCGTTCACCACAGAGGGCTGTACTCGGGCAAACGTGACAAAGTCGTAGTAAAACTTCATAACTTAAATGAGACAAGCTCGTATATTATTGACAAAGCACATATAATACATGCAGCCCCTGACTCACTACACGGTTGAAACAAGCATCATAGTGAGTCAGAGAAAAACTGTACACATGAGAAAGTATAAAACTCAGGTATAAAAAGGACGTAGCTGTTCTATATTCCATGAGTTGCTGATGAGGGCACTGTCTTCGGTCTTTAGTCGGTAGGCACCTAGCTGAGTAACCTCAGCGATAATGAATGGCCCTTCCCAGATTGGGGATAGTTTATGCCTGTCTTTGGTGGTTTGTATTTTTCTCAAGACGAGATCTCCGACCAAAAAGGCGTGGCCATGGACATTGCGATTGTGATAACGACGCAGGCCTTGAAGATACCTTGCCAACTGGATTGCTGCGATATCCCTCGCTTCTTCCAATTGATCTAGTTCGACCAATTGGGTATTGTTGGAGATGTCTTCTGAGTAAGCCCGAACTCGCGGAGAGCTGAACTCTAACTCGGTTGGTAGAACAGCCTCAGCACCATAGACTAGAAAGAAAGGGGATTGCCCAGTTGCCCGACTAACCATGGTTCTTAGGGACCAAAGTACAGATGAGAGTTCTTGTTCCCACCGGCCCGCGTATGGTTGTAGTCGGTCAAATATCCTGGACTTGATACCTTGTAAGACCATATCGTTGGCTCGTTCAACCTGCCCATTGCTCCGCGGGTGTGCCACAGATGCATAGCAGATCTTGATGCCGAAGTCGTCACAGAAATCTTGAAACACGCCGCTCGTGAACTGAGTACCGTTGTTGGTGATGATGCGGTTGGGGACCCTGAATCGGTACAGTATGCTCATGATGAAGTCCTTTGCTCCTTCCGCTATTATGGTTGCCACAGGTTTGGCCTCTATCCACTTGGTGAATTTATCCACTGCGACGAACAAGTGTGTGAACCCTCCTAGCGCTTTCTTGAAGGGCCCGACCATGTCAAGCCCCCATACTGCAAAGGGCCAAGAGATTGGGATTGTTTGGAGTTCTTGGGCTGGGAGATTGGTTTGTCTCGCGTAGAACTGGCAACCCTCGCATGTGCGAACAATGTCTTTGGCATTTGTTACTGCGGTTGGCCAGAAAAATCCCTATCGGTAAGCCTTTCCGACTAACGTCCTGGATGCGGCGTGGTTGCCACATATGCCCGAGTGGATCGACTGTAGAATCTGCTTGCCCTCCTCGGTGGTGACGCAGCGCATGAGGACACCGGATGCACTACTTCGGTACAGGTCTTCTTCGATGACTAGGAAACTCTTGCTTCGACATTTGATTTGTTCGGCTTGCCTGCGATCTTCTGGGAGTTCATCATCCAGGAGGAATTTGAGAACAGGAGTCCACCAATCTTGACATATGTGCAGCACCTCGTCTGTCGCCGGGGTAGGTTCGCCTCTCAACTGCTCTGGCGCTGGTTTCTACTTGACTGATGGCTCCATAAGTTGCTCAACCAAGATCCCTCTCGGGACTGCCTCTTGCTTGGATCCCATGTTTGCCAGTTCATCTATAGCGTCATTGTATTGTCGTAGGACATGTGTTATCTCTAGCCCGTCGAACTTGTTTTCCAGCTTGCGGACCTCCTGACAGTATGCCGCCATGGTATCGTCGAGACATGTCTAGTCTTTCATAACTTGGTTTACCACGAGTTGAGAGTCTCCACGCACAACCAGTCGACGAATGCCGAGTGATATAGCGATGCGGAGCCCATGAATAAGTGCCTCGTACTTGGCGATGTTGTGGGAAGCCAGAAAGTGGATTTGTAGAACGTACTTGAGTTTTTCGCTGGTGGGGGACATCAGTACGACGCTAGCCCTGATGCCGCCGATCCGTAGAGAACCGTCAAAGTACATTGTCCAGTACTCTAGCTTCGCTGTTGATGTAGGCATTTGAACTTCTGTCCACTCGGCCATGAAGTCGGCTAGAGCTTGTGATTTGATTGCTGTCTGTGGATGAAAGGTGATATCGAACGCCATTAACTTGAGCGCCCATTTAGCGATTTGGCCAGTGGCCTCGCGGTTATGCAACACGTCCCCGAGTGGATACGATGTGACCACCGTGACTTGGTGTGTTTGGAAATAGTGTACCAGCTTCCGGACAGTGATGAGTAGGCCGTATAGCAGCTTCTGGACCTGCGGATATCTCGTGTTCGAGTCGACAAGGACCTCGTTGACAAAGTAGACTGGCAATTGAACTTTTTTGGATGTGACCCGGTTCGGATCGCTCGACCACCAGCACCGTGCTAACTACCTGAGTAGTTGCCGCCAGATATAGCATTAATGGTTCTTGGGGCATTGGTGACGCCAACACGGGTGGTGATGTGAGAAATTTTTTTAAGTCTTCGAAGGCTTGCTGGGCTTCGGGAGTCCATTGGAAATTGTCTGCTTTCTTCAATAGCTTGAAAAAGGGCATGCCCCGTTCGCCTAGTCAGGAAATAAACCATCAGCTTCTAGACGTCCTTCTGGTTAGTCAGGGGTGCCATGTTCATGATTGCGTTGACTTTCTTCGGGTTGGCCTCGATGCCGCGATGCGAGACGATGAAGCCAAGTAACTTGCTGGATGGTACACCAAAGGCGCATTTTTCCGGGTTCAACTTCATCTTGAATCTTCGAAGATTTTGGAAGGTTTCTTCCAGGTCAGTGATGAGGTCTTCTTTGGACTTGGTCTTGATCACCACATCATCGGCTTCCACATCGCGCCCGATCTGAGTGTGAAGACATCGCTGAATTGTGTGTTGATACGTTGCTCCAGCGTTTTTCAAACCGAACGACATGGTGATGTAGCAGTACGCTCCAAACAGTGTGATGAAAGACGTCTTTAGGCAGTCCTCCTCCTTCAGGCTGATTTGATGGTATCCCGAGTAACAGTCGAGAAAGCTGAAAAGTTTGAACCCCGCGATTGAATCCACCACCTGGTCTATTCTCGGTAAACCGAATAGATCATTGGGGCACGCCTTGTTGAGATCGGTGTAGTCGACGCACATGCACCATTTACCTTTTTCTTTCGGACTAGAACTGGGTTTGCCAACCAATCCGGGTGATAGACCTCTTTGATGAACCCGGCTACGAGGAGCTTGGTTATCTCCTCCCGAATAGCATCTTTGCGGTCCTGGGCGAAGCGCCATAGCCATTGCTTGACTGGCTTGGCGTCTGTCTTGATGTTGAGGGCATGCTTGATCACCTCCCTTGGTACGCCCAACATGTCAGACGGTTTCCACGCGAAGATGTCTTTGTTGGCTTGGAGGAAGGTGACGAGCGCGTCTTCCTATTTGGGGTCGAATTTGGTCCCGACTAGAGCAGTCTTGGAGGGGTTGGAAGGGTCTAGGGGGATCTTCTTCGTGTCAGAGTTCACTAAAATTCCGACTTCGCTGCTTTTTTCGCTGGAACTTGTTCTTCCTCGACTTCAGTCGTGATGGCTTGCTGAATGCTATTGCGCCCGACTGCCACCTCTTGTGTTTGAGCCAATTCGCAACTCTCCTTGTCGCAGGTGAAGGCTTGCTTGACGTCGCTGCGGAGGGAGAGGACTCTTGCTGGCCCAGGCATCTTGAGCACCATGTATGTATAGTGGGTACCGCCATGAATTTGGCGAGCACCGGCCGTCTGAGTATCGCGTGGCATGCAGTCTCGAAGTTGGTGACCTCGAAGCAGATGTTTTCCATGCGAAAGTTATCCCGCGTGCCGAAAGTGGCCAACAAGGTTATCTGCCCGAGTGGAAGGGCGCCGTACTCGGCCGCAGATCTAAACGAGGAATCTTCATCTCATCCAGGGTCTTGGCGAAAAGGATATTGAGCGCGCTGCCTTCGTCTATGAGAACCTTCTTCAACTTGATGTTCTTGACGACCGGGTCCAAGACGGGTGGATAGTGTCCCGGGTGCGAAACCCGATCTGGATGATCTGGGCGGGTGAACGTGATGGAGGTCTCCGACCAGCGCAAATATTGGGGGCGTCTGCTGTAGAGATTGCATTGATGTCGCATGCCGTTAGCTTTTGTTTCCGTTTGGACTCATACGCGGACGGCCCTCCAAAGATGTGGTTGAGCTCAGCCTGGGGATCTTGAAAATCGTCGGCTGGGTCTTGATCTAGCTTGTCACTGCTCTTGTCGGTGCCAGATGATGAAGCCTGCTCGGAGGCAAACTTCTTGAGCATGAAGTAGTCTTTGGCCGCGTGCTTGCCTTTGGGGTGGAAGGGGCATGGCCCGTTCATGACTTTCTATTAGTCGTTGTTCCGTTGGGGCCGTGACCGAGTTTGCTCCATGTTGGCCACCTCATTGTCCAACTTCCGCTTGCGGTTGCTGGACTTGTTCTGTGATGGCTCGTTGTCAGCTTTCGCCTTCTGGTCCATCTGTCGGGACTCCTTCTTCTCGTCGAGGGCCTCTGTGACTACTTCGGCCGAGTCAGCATATTTGTTTGCCATATCGAAGAGAGCCCGGACGGTGGCTGGAGTCTTCCGAGTGAACTTCGTGATGAACGGGGCGTCCTTTACTCCCTTGCGGAAGGCGGTGATGACGGCCTCGTCCTTGATCATTGGGATCTGGTTGCGCTTCTCGAAGAATCTCTTGATAAAGTTGCGTAGAGACTCATTCTTCTTCTGGTGCAGTTGGTATAGATCATGCTTAGAAGACGGCCTCTCGTAGGTCCCTTGAATGTTAGCGATGAACCGCTCCCTGAGTTCTCCCCAGGAACCGATCGACCACCTCGGGAGCCCTGTTAGCCATGTCCTCGTTGAGTCGGCCAGGGCGACCGGGAGGTAGTTAGCCATGGCTTTATGGTCACCCCCGGCAGCTTGAATTGCTAGGGTGTATACGGTGAGCCAGGACTCAGGGTTGGTTTTACCATCGTATTTCTTGATCCCCGTAGGCTTGCAGCCCGACGGCCAGTCAACGTCCTGTAGCTCATGGGTGAAAGCTGGAACGCCTTCATCTTCGTGAGGGCTCCGGCTCCGACCACGGCGGTTAAACCGCTCATGGTGAAGGCCGAAACTCTCATGCTCGTCCTCCATTCGGTGGTGCTTGTTCTCTTCGTGTTCGCTGCGCCGGGCGTTGATGTTGTGGCAAAGGTTGCGTTGTAGTCAGACTCGGAGGTCTTGGTTGAACCGGCGGTCGTTCTGGTGATGCCGCCGATCATTGTTATTGGTGTTGCCGAGTGATGTTTGCCACAATTCCTCATGTGGCCGGCTAGAGCCAGCCCCCCAGCATCGTGCTGACGTAGATGATCCTGCTGTCGGAGAACCCGACCGGTTGGTTGGTACTAGTGTGTCGCCCGACTGCTATTGTTGGTGACAGGCAGCAGCTGTAATCATCGCCTTGATCTTGGCAATAGTCGGGGTGGCCCGGTGATCAGGCCCGAGCTAGAGCGTGTCCAGCAAGGTTGCGGCAGCCACAACGTTCTATTGTGGCGTGACAAAGACGCCATGGTCGCCGACTTTTGTCTGGATGATCTGTTGCTGAGCGGTTCACCCAGCCTTGCGTAGCCCATCGTTGCGAGCCTTGCAGTCGGCTTTCTCCTGTTGTCGTAGTCGGTGTGCCTCCTGTTGTTGCTCCTCTTGTAGTCGGCGTACTTCTGGTAGGGGGGTCGAAGCCATAAAGACCTCTCGGGGCAGAAGGAAACTCGCCAGACTGGAGTCTGAACTGGTGTTCGAACCGTTATCCGACCTGGAGTTGGAGTCCGAGTAGTTTATCGGAGTAAGAACGACTCCGACCTCCCTGGATCCAATCTGGAGCGGCTCTGAGCCATGTCCAAACTGAACCGTGGGGGATCGGGTCTGCCGCATGAAGTGTAGATCTGCGGCGTCGCCGAATCTGCATGGGAAATTGATGATCTCTCCCCTTCCTAGCCCAACTTGGGCTGGCTCAAGGCCTAGCGCGAGTCGGACACCGAAGGAGAAAGTTGTCCCATGGCTCGGCGAAGTAGAAGGTTGCTGCATCAGATTGATGATGGTTGTTGTAGCGTCTTGTGGGCCGACTGGCGCGCAGTCCGCTGGTTCCTCGGTAGGTTGGATTGGATCTGCGTCGCCCAAGGTGAGATTACCGATCTGGTCGGCGACGAAGTCAAGGTTTCCGAAAGTTATTGTGTCTCCGGGGGAGAATTTGTCGCCGTTGACTCCGCTTGTTGGATCCATCGAGATTGTTGATGCTGATTTCGCCGAAGCCCCTACCTGGCGTGCCAACTGTCGATGTTTTACACCGGCAATATGAATATGGGGCTATTCGGCGGATGGAAACTCAGTGGATTGCAAAGGAACAAGGAGAAGTTTATACTGGTTCAAGCCCTCGGTGTGAGGTAATACCCTACGTCCAGTTGTGGTGTTATTCCTTTGAGGATTTGTGTATGCTTCTATGAGCTCTTCTATGATCGTAGTGATCTTGTGTCCTTAGGGGGCGCCCTGCCTTCCCTTATATACTAGGGGACAGGGGTACAAGATAGGAGTCCTAACCGGATTACAGCCAAGGGATCTCCTCTTAGAGATATAATCTACCGGACTAGGACTGTATATTCCTTATCGTACAAGGCGAAGTCTGTGATGTGGACATCACTCCTTCGGATGCACCCGCTGATCCTCCAACCATTATGCAAGGTCCAATGACCCGAGCTTGAATGCGACAATTAAATCTAGAGGTGAGCTCGTTCTTAAGCGATCCTTTTCATAGTTTTGAGAATAGATTGCTACCTAATGATGTTATCTTGCTTAGGAACATTGGAGAGGATCATGAAGTACTTGGAGAGAGGTGTGGAGGTGGAGAAGACCAGTAAGGACACCCAAGACAAGCCGGAGGCTCAGTCCAACTCGAGTTCGAGTCTACCTCGGCCTTCAGGACCAGCCTTCAGTAAAACGGACGCCCAGGACACATACGGACTCCGTTTTCGATGATCCACATATTCATGGAAAGATAATTTCATAATCTAACCAATGGCTTTGGTTTGACATCCAAATTCCACTGGAGTCAACAGAAATCATCAAAACAAGTCAGCGTCCAGAATCTGCCAGGGTGCTGCATCACCGTCTTTTGGTCCGTTGGGCCGTGTATCGTCTTAGAGCCCGTTAGAGGGCGCGTCTAGGGGGTGTGACGACCCTTAGACTATATACTCCGTAGCCACTACCCATGTTAGGTTTCGGGTTTTGCTTTAGATCAATCTGTCTTCGAACAGTCGCCGTCATTGGTTGTGAAACCCCAATTTCGAGTGCTTAATCATTCATCTGCAATTGTCACCTCAATTGAGTTGCGTACTTTCATGTTCTTGCTTGTGTTCTTCATTTCGCAGGCAGGGACTAGCCGTCTTCGCAAGGTCAACCAGATTTGTGACACGGTTGATAACCAGAGGAGTCGTGGTGCTAAGGTTGCAGGGATCGGGTCTTTTGATCTGAAGCCGGATCGGTGTATCGCGTTCCACCAAAACGATAGTTATCTCTACCTGACGGAAGATCGGGAACCCCGTCCCCATCAGTCTGCTGGATCTACCATATCTCTAGTTACAAGGCTAGGCCATCTCTATCCGAATGGCCCATATGCTTGTCATGAGGTACCCGGGGCCCATGGCCTCCACATCTACCACCTGAATTGGTTGGCCAACCCAGTTTTGGTCTACAAGAAGAATGGTAAATGGCGCATGTGTGTCGACTACTCCGACTTAAACAAGGCGTGCCCCAAGGATCCATTTGGTCTTCCCGGGATAAATCAGGTCATCAATTCTACCACGGGATGTGATTTACTCAGCTTTCTCGACTGCTACTCAGGATATCATCAGACCAGCATGAAGGAGGAGGATTGTTTGAAGACTTCTTTCATCATGCCGTTTGGTGCATACTGCTATATCACTATGCTGTTTGGGTTGAAGAGTGTTGGTGCAACGTATCAGCATGCTATTCAGTGGTTTCTTCATAGTCAACTCGAGCACAATGTAGAGGCATATGTCGATGACGTGGTCATCAAGACCAACTTCAAGGGCGAACTCATTGCAAATTTAGGAGAAACTTTTCAATGTCTTTGAAGATTCAAGATGAAGTTGAACCCAGAGAAGTGCGTCTTTGGAGTGCCTTCGGGAAAATTACTTTGATTCATCATTTCACATCACGACATAGAGGCGAACATAGAGAAGATCAATGCAATTATGAATATGGCACCCCCGACTCGCAAGAAGGATGTTCAGAAGTTGACTGACTGCATGGCGACACTCAACCAATTCGTTTCTCGACTAGGTGAACGGGCTATGTCCTTTTTCAAGCTCCTAAAGAAAGTTGACAATTTTCAATGGATGCCTGAAGCCCAACAAGCCATCTAATATTTCAAGAAGTTTCTTACCTCACCACCCGTGCTGGTATCACCTATGCCCTAGGAGCCACTCCTATTATATCTTGCTACAACTACTCAGGTGGTTTGTATGGCGTTGGTCGTGGAGCATGAAGAGGCAAGTCACATCCAGAAGGTTCAACAGCCAGTCTACTTCATCAGTGAAGTCCTAGGAGAATCTAAGATGTGCTATCCTCAATTCTAGATGCTGCTTTATGGTCTATCACTATCTAGAAACTGGTGCATTATTTCCAAGGGTACACAGTCTTGGTCATCACATCATTTCCACTCGGGGATGTCCTTTATAACCGCAAAGCCACTGACAGAATTGCTAAATGGGCACTCGAGTTGGTGGCGTTTGACATCACTTTTCAACCACAGATAGCAATCAAGTCTCAAGTATGGCCGAGTAGATAGAAGTTCAGTCGGCTACACCTGAGGACAAACTTGCGTACGGGACAATGTACTTCAACAGTTCTCTACGAATCGGTGGAACAGGAGCTGGTGTTGTGGTGACATCACCCAACAGAGAAAAACTCAAATACATCCTTCAGATTCATTTTCCAGCGTCTCACAATGTTGCCGAGTATGAGGTACCCATCCACGGGCTCATTATTGCCTAATCGCTTGGTATCCGATGGTTGGTGGTTCGTGGGGATTTACAACTCATGGTGAACCATGTCATGAAAGACTGGTCATGCTCAGACAGTAACATGACGACATACTATCAGGAGGCATGCAAGCTGGAGAACATGTTTGATGGACTAGAAATTACTCATGTTAATGCCAATACACAAAGCGGCGGATGAGCTAGCCGACATGGGATCCAAACAAGAAGTGGTCCTGACTGGTGTCTTTGTCGAGCAGTTACTAGAGCCACCAATCAAGAAGAAGCCAGAACCGCTATTAGTCTTGGACTGTGCCAAATCTAGAGCCAATGGAGGTACTCATCGTTTCCTTAAGACTGGCATAAGTCCAATTATCTGATTCCTACTAGACGATGAACGCCTAAAAGACCACAATGAAGCTGAGCAAGTTAGGCGAAGGAGCAAAACCTTTTTGTAGTCGGAGAAGACCTATATCGTTGAAGTGCATCTAGGATTCTCATGCGCTGCATCACACTTGAAAGAGGCAGTGGATTCTACAATCGATCCACTCAGGTATCTGTGCCAACCATGCTGCATCAAGGACATTAGTCAAAAAGGCTTACAGACAAGGATTCTTCAATTTTTCGCTCGGCAAAAAGCCTCTCCTAGCCCAAGAGTTGTAGACCATTCCAATATTATGGTCCTTTGTAGTCTTGGGGCTGGACATGGTCGGGCCGTTCAAGAAAGCACTAGGAAGGTTCACTCAACTTTTTGTCACTGTGGACAAGTTTACAAAGTGGATTGAGCCAAAACCGGTTGTTGCCATCACTGCGGACAGGGCAAAAGACTTCATACTGAGTATCTTATACCGATTTGGAGTTCCCAATCGCATCATTACAGACAACGACACTCAGTTCACGGGCGGCATCTTCAAGGATTTCTACAACGAGTTTGGCATCAAGATCTGCTATGCTTCAGTGGCATACCCATGGAGCAATGGGCAGGTCGAGCTAATGGCATGGTTCTCCAAGGTATGAAGACGAGAGTGTTCGACGAACTATGGCCGTATGCAGGGCGATGGATCCAAGAGCTCCTGTCCATTCTGTGGTCGCTCTGTATGACAGTCAATTGGGCAATCCCCTTTTGTCCTTGTTTATAGTGTTGAGGCCATGTTACCTACCGAATTGGAGTTTGGCTCTCTGCGAGTCCGGACCCCGCTCTGAATATAAATCCAATGAAGACTGACTGGTCGAGCTGGATCAGTTGGAGGAAGTAAGGGACATCGCCACAATTCAGTCAGCCCGATACCTACAAGGCTTGTGTCGTTATCACAGTCATAATGTCTGTGGCTGTGCCTTTTCGGTGGGAGATCTTGTATTATGCAAAATACCAACCACCAAAGACAGCCATAAATTATCTCCCTTCTAGGGGGGCCGTTCATTATATCTGACGTGACACGCCCGAGGCTTACCGACTGAAATGTGAAGACAGCTCCCTTATCGACAACTCTTGGAATATAGAATAGCCACGTTTTTTCTATACCTAAGCATTGTATTTTCTTTAGTTCCTATATATATAAAGTTTTTTGTCCTCTGATTCACTACACCGATTGTTTCCAACCGAGAAGTGAGTCGTGGGCTACATGATTAATACTGTGGCTTTGCTTTATGTGTTAAAATCCGAGTGTTTTTATCTAAGTCACAAAGTCTTGTAAAGATTACGCTAGTAGTATCGAGTACAGATCTAACAGGATAATTGCCTTTTGGGCCCAGTCCTATCACTCGGTACCTGTCGATGTTTTAGATCGGCAATAAGAATATGGGGCTACTCGTGAGACCTAAACTTGATGGATTGCAAAGGAACACAAAAAGATTTATCCTGGTTCAGGCCTTCGAGGTGAGGTAATACCCTACTTCTAGCTGTTGTGTATTGCCTTTGAGGTTTCTCTGGTGAGATTGTATGAGTTGTTGTTGTTGTTCTTCTTCTGCCCTCAGCGGGATCCCGGCCTCCCCTTATATACCGAGAGGCTGGGTTATAGGGTAGGAATCCAGTCAGACTCCAACAGGGATTTCCTTCTAGAGATACACACGTACCGACTAGGACATTATCCTTTCCTTATCGTACACAAGGTAATATTCACTGAGTCCTGTTGCATCCCTAATCACATGGTTAGGCCCATCTCTGTCCAAGTGGCCTTAATGTCGCTCATGAGGTCCGAGGCCTGCCTCGACAGTAGCCCCTGAGAACTTCATAGTTGAGTCACAGCTAATGCGAGTGCTCATCCTCCTTGGTGAAGTCTTCCCGAGTGCTTTGCTCCCGAGTACCCACCGTCGAGGGCTTCTTCTCCAGTCTACTTCATATCAGCTGGCAATGAGGCTATAAAGGGCTTCAATGGAAAAATATGAAATAGTATGCACCGAATAGGCCACCTATTAGGTGTAGCCCCCAACTTTGTGCTTAATTGTAAAACAATTAAACATAAAGTCAAAGATCTTTAACCTTTTAGTCTTTCCCGAGGAGTGTACTACTTAAAAATTAAACTCTTCAGCATCATGTTAGCTAAAAGTTTTTTGCTCAAGGCAATTGTGGGCTAGCATGTAAGCAGTACACTTCATGGATTTTTAATCCAATATGTGGTCAGGTGTATTTGAGAGATACTGCATCCCAATTTTAATGGAGATCAGCAGTTGATCCTTATAAGGATATGTCCTCAATACCTATTAAATAATTTAGATATCTAAACACATGTGTCTAGCAATTGGGCTTTCATGAAGCATATCTGATTATTTAATCGGTTTCTGTAAAATAGCATCTGTACTGTGATTTTAACACAGCCAGCGATCGACCCAACAGGGCATGCCATTTAGAAACTCATATCTTGTGGCCCAATACTGAATTAGCCGGCCCAGGCCCACTTATCAGCACAGGCCAAATCGTTACATCTTCTATCTCCGTGCCCAAATTTCATGCTCTCCACCTTGCTAGGGTTTGTGGTAGCTTGCGTCCCTTCTCGAAAACTCCCAGAATCTGCTCTGCCGATCTGTTCCAATCTCCACAAGCCATTCCCCCAAATTTCTCGCCTCCGACAATGCTGAGGGCTCCATTTGAGATCCCCGATATGACTACCGGAGTCTGGCCGATATCAGACTGCAGCCCGATGAAGCTAAGGCTGCTGGAGAAGCGGATGATTCTGCAGCAACAAGATGTCATCCACTGGTGCACCGCGGAGGGGGAGTCTATGCTAGCACCCAAATCTGGTGAGACCATCATCTTCACTTCATTTTTCGACCGCGGTCTTGCCCTCCCCTCCTCGGATTTCCTTCGCCAGCTCTTGTCTTTCTACAAAATAGAGTTGGTGAATTTGAATCCCAACTCTATTCTCCGTATTTCGATCTTTACTACCTTGTGTGAAGCTTTGCTGGGGATTCAAGCCCACTTCAATCTCTTCCGGTACCTATTCCACATCAAGCCCTAGCCATCCAAAAATAAAATCTAAACCATCGGGGGCACCGGACTTTAGCTTAGGAACGAAATGAAGAAGGCCTATCTCAATGTTCCTCTGAAGACATCACTCAAGGGTTGGCACAAAGAGTAGTTTTACTGCTCAAACCTTGAACTCTCTCTACCCCCTTTCTCTTGTATTCCAGCAACCGTCCTGCCAAGCTAGTCATCAGTGCCAATCTATGAAGAAATAGGGCAGGTATACCAGCTGATGGAGAGGATCGACCATCTGAAGAGCTCAGGGCTGACTGGTCCCTAGGTGGCAAGGTGCTTCCTCAATCGCTGCACTAGACCACTAAAGGCCAGGAGCCATTTCAGCTGGGACTACCAGGGCAAAGATGACCCCAGCCAAGAATACCCCGATGTAGCCGACAAGAATAAGGTTAGTGATATCTTGCTCGGCTTCTTTGTCAATGGGGTGATGGAGACCAAGGACGAGGAGCGCACCCCCAAGCCCTACTGCAAGGGCAGGCCCTGGGTAAAGGTAACCTTGAAGATATTGATGCTAGCTTGCTATTCACCTGTGAAGAATATTTGTTGATATCTGTCCTAGCTTGCACTATAATGCATGGCACATATATTGTTAAAATACTCGCAGGACTATGAGGAGTTCGATAATGACTCCCAGGATCAGCCGGCCACATAATCAAAGAAGTGGCCAGCCAGCCCTTCTGCTGCCCAACCCAGCCCCAAGAGGGCTGGGAAAAGACCAATTGAAAACTCCAAAAAGAAGAAGAGCACGCTGAGTGTAGCACCGGGGAGCCTGTAGATCAAAGATCCTGTCAGTTCAGCCCCCAGGCTGCCAAGCCCAAGGCTGGTGCCAGCAAGCCTGAGGCCAGCGCCGCTGAGCCCAAGGCCAACATCACCGAGTGCCCCAGCTCCGCAGTCGGCTGCTTCGAGCATCGAGCCAGCCGCAGCCAACTTGCCACCACCAACTGCTGCACCAACTAGCCCAACAGTCAACAGCTCGCCACCGCCGAGAAGATTCTCAAGCCCCTCGCCGACGTCGTCAAGAGCACCTCTATGGAAATTCAAGACTTCCAAGAGGTAATAAAAAAATCTTCAATCTTCTAAGAATCTTGAATGATGTGGTAGTGTCTTGATATTCAATATGTTGTGCAGAAAGCGAATTGACATGGATCCCAAAGGGATTATGCCACTAACTCCTGCCACCGAGTCCATCCTAGCCGAACCAGAGCCAGTAATACTAGCTGTCGTGATGAGGACATCACTAGCTTGGATATGACCATAGCTACTTTATGTATTCATCAACTAAAGGTGCATGCTTTCTACGTAAGATTTACGCGTTATATATTTGAACAGCCGCTACTGCACCATGAGTTTTATGTGTTCTTGTTTGTAGAGATACTTCCTTGGGTGAAGAGAAAGAGACCGAGAGCAAGGAACGCATCGATGATCAAAGAAGTTGATTGGGGACCAAACTAAGATCTTACCCAAGTCTACTTCTACATCACCATGTCACTTTTGGTCCATAGAAGGCAAGAGATGAAGTTCTACATGTTTTGGATTCAGATTCGGGCATCCTGATAGCATCAACTTCAAATGGACCTAGCCGCTGATCCAGAAGGACTTTTGGGGCCCATGAGTACTTTTTGGAAAGCTTATGGAGTCTACTTTCAGATGGTTTTGGTCCCACATCAAAATTCCTCTTGAACTGTCCGAAATCATCGAAACAAAACACATACCTCTTCCAGTCCGAGTCTGTTTTGGGCCTTGAGCCTTGTAATTGTGTCATGGGCTAAGCCCAAGGGGTGTGCGCCCTAGGGTTAACCCTAGGACATCCCAACTCATATATATTCAGTAGCCGTCATCGTTTAGAGGTGGGTTTTGCTTAGATTATTCTGCCATTGCAATTTCGCCGTCTAGATCGGTTTGTAGAACCCCAACTTCGTGTGCTAAACATTCATCTGCAATTCAGATTGTGTCCTTCCTTGTTCTTGTGAGTTTCTTCGATTGCTTACAGGGATAAAACCTTCGTGGTGAGGTCGACTACGTGAGAGCGTGGTTGATAACAACTAGACGTGTGGGTGTAGCAGTTGCGAGGTGACGATCACTGATCGGAAGCCTCAAAATTTGAGCGTCTTCACGTCGCCAAATCAAACCTATCGGAAGATCGGACACCCAGCCGCATCATGCCAAGCCAGAGGCTGCCCTAGTTGCTGAAGCTAAAGCAGTCCTAATAGCAGAGCGACCAGCGCTGGTCACCTAGGGAGTGGATGCTGAAATTGTAGCTCTAGCCCCCGAGCCAATCCCCGAAGTCCCTACAGCTGTTGAGCTCAGAGCCAGGACCCCATCGCCAGTGGTGTCAACGTCTTCTGGTGATAATGATCTCCCAGGCTCAAAGCTCCCCCACCGAATTACCCGAGGACATTCTACTGGGCCACCCCCATGAGAGTAGCAGAAAGCTTCGAGCACAACGAGCAAGCAGCACTAAGAGAACAAAGGAATCTGATGTATGCTGCAATCACCGCGTCTAAGGGGATCGAGGTATACTGCTAATCTTGCCATGTTAAATGCTTGACAATTTCTGTAGATCTGATATTCTGCCTATTGTCTCTGATTTCCCCTAGTTTGTGCTGAGCAGAAGATCGTTGATCGCTCGGATCAAATGAGCAAGGTCCTGACCCAGCTTGCCCCTTAGTTGCAACAATTGCGTTAGCTCCAGGTGGCTAAGGATGACCTAGAGTGAACCAGCCAAGAGAGGGAAACATGGCTGAGGGGGTTGGTAAACAAGCTCAGGGTTGAAAACTGGGCCAAAGCTGAAAAGATCAGAAGTAAGTCTTCTGCGTTGTCCTCCCGAGTGAATCCCGAGTAGATTTCCCCACCATTATTGATTCCTGACTGCCTTATTGAGTTCTTGACTGTTTTGCATTGCAGCCCTCAAAGCCGAGGTTAAACCCCAGACAAAGGAGAGGGAAAAGCAGGAAAAAGAGCTGAAGAAAGTGGAGAAAGCCAAAGCCACGGTGGAGGCCGACTATGCCAGTAAGTCCCCTGCTTGACCATGATCTTAGCCCGACTGCTTGTTGCTCCGACTACTTGTCTTGGTTGACCAATATTCTTGCCGATGCATTTGAATAGCTTCGAAAGCCAACGCCCAGGTTCAGTTTGGCGCCTTTGCGGAAGAGATTAAGATGATCAAAGGATTGCAGGAAGTCATTGTTGAATCCGTGAAGGCGCTCCTGGACATCATGCAGCCTCATCATCCTGGGACCAACTCCAGTTCTGTCAACCAAGTGACCAAACGCCTCAGCGAAGCCCCGAGTTTCTTGAAGAAGTACTCGGATGAGCATGTAGCTGCAGCGTTGCCCAAGCTCTCGCAATGATCAAATCGATCTACCCTAGGGTAGACATCGAGGCCATTGGTGAGGGTTTTGCCCTGGGGACAACTCCTGAAGAGGCACTGGAGCTAATCAACCAGATAAGGGCAACCACAGAGGCAATAGCCAGGGACCTGGGCATGTAAAAACAAAACAATTATGCGATCAGTGTCCACTGATGAACATGTATGACTTTTGTAAAGAATGTTGCCGAGTACTTGCTTATTCTGAGTCGTCATTAGCTTTACCCGACTACGTAGTCTATGTTGAGTAGATCGAGGTAAATTTAGGAAAGAATGTTCACCTCGCAAAGCTATACTTGGGCAAACTTAACATAATAGTTGTAGAACTTCATGACTTAGATAAAACAAGTTCGGATTTTATTAACAAGGCATATAATACATGCATCCCATGACTCACTACTCGGTTGGGACAAGCGATGTAGTGAGTCAGAGTAAAGAACTTTAGTCATGCATAAAAATATAATACAAGACTCAAGTATAGAAAGGACGTAGTTATTCTATATTCCATCAGTTGTTGACTAGGTCACCGTCTTCTGTCTTCAGTCAGCAGGCTCCCGAACACGTTACCTCAGCGATAATGAACAGCCCTTCCCATAAAGGGGATAGTTTATGCCTATCTTCGGTGTTTTGTATTTTTCTCAAAACGAGATCGCCCACCAAAAAGGCGTGGCCCCGAACATTCCGATTGTGATAACGACGTAGGCCTTGGAGATACCGTGCCAACTGGATAGTTGTGATGTCCCTTGCTTCTTCCAACTGATTGAGTTCGTCTAGTCGGTCTTTGTTTGACTTATCTTCTGAGTGGGCCTAAACTCACAAAGAGCCAGACTCCAACTCGGTTGGTAACATAGCCTCAGCACCATAAACTAGGAAGAAAGGGGATTACCCTGTTGCCTGACTAACCATGGTTCTTAGACCAGAGAACAGATGGGAGTTCTTGTACCCACCGCCCTGCATATGGTTGTAGTCGGTCGAATACCCTAGCCTTGATACCTTGTAAGACCATGCCATTAGCACGCTCGACCTGCCCATTACTTCACGAGTGTGCCATAGAAGCATAATAGATCTTGATGCCGAAGTCGTCACAGAAATCTTGAAAAACACCGCCAGTGAACTGAGTGCCATTGTCTGTTATGATGCGGTTGGGAACTCCAAATCGGTATAAAATACTTATGATGAAGTCCTTTGCTCGTGTCGCTGTTATGGTAGCAACGGGTTTTGCCTCGATCCACTTTTTGAATTTATCCACTGCGACGAACAAGTGTGTGAACCCTCCTGGCACTTTCTTGAACGGCCCGACCATGTCAAGCCCCCAAACTGCAAAGGGCCAAGAGATTGAAATTGTTTGAAGTTCTTCAGCTAGAAGATGTGGTTGCCTTGCAAACAATTGGCATCCCTCGCATGTGTGAACTGTGTCTTTAGCGTCGGTTCCCGCAGTTAGCCAAAAAAAACCTACCTATAAGCCTTTTCGACTAACGTCCTAGATGTAGCATGGCTGCCACAGATGCCCGAGTGGATCAACTGCAGAATCTGCTTGCCCTCCTTGGATGTGACGTAGCGCATGAGCACTCCAGATGCGCTTCGACGGTAAATGTCTTCTCTGACTACAAGAAAATATTTGCTTCCACGTTTAATCTGCTCGAATTCGCTGCGATCTTCTGGGAGTTCGTCATCTAAGAGGAATTTGAAAATTGGAGTCCGCCAGTTTTGAGAGATAAGTAGTACTTCGCTTGTTGTGAGGGTAGGTTCAGCCCTCGACTGCTCGTCCACTATTTTTTTCTTGATTGATGGCGCCAACAGTTGTTCGACGAAAACCCTAGTCGGGACCACTTCTCATTTGGATCCCATGTTAGCCAATTCATCTGCAGCTTCATTGTATTTGTGGGCACGCCGGAAGTGCATTGTGGAGAGTAATTACTATGACAACGCGAAATATCTAGATGGATGGGATCTCGAATGGAAACCAATTAAGTGCAATAACCATCCATCCTCATCGCAGCCTTGCCATAATATTTACCCGTTCATAATACAAATCCAAAATACCGAGAAGTGTACAAAAGAGATAATCATAAGGATAGCTTGCCAGTCCTCCCCGTCATACGCCCGTCAAACCACTTGATGGTGGTGACCAAACATGATACGTACCCCAGAGGACTTGAACCACAATAGCTATCCCCCAACCATCTCAATTCTACACAACTCATACTCATGTTCAGCTAGTCCCCAGGAAAGCGACTAGCCTCCCACTTTCATCGCAAGCAATTGATAAACATCACAAGTACTCTAAATATGGGTAAACGAGCAGCAGGGTTATATATATATTACATAGAGGGTTCACACCCTAATTCATCACAAAGTGACACAAAAGATAGCAGCGGAAACATATAAACATCAAGGGTAAAACCAGTGGCGCCATACCCATACCACAAGGTAACCGACTGGGGATAGAGCATAACTTCAACTACACATAACTTCAACCCTCGGCGGGATAATAGTAGACCACATCAATGTCATCGTTGTCCTCACCTGAAAGATGCAGCATGAGTACACAAGTACTCAGCTAGACTTATACAATAATAATAGAACAAAGGAGTAATGCTAGTCTCTACATCAAGGAGTATGGCTAGGTTGATCTGATTTTGCATAAAGCTGATTTTATTGAGCAAGTAATACATTTAAAACATAAGCATTTGCGAAATAACTCAATCTGAAAATTTAGGACAGCAAGCTTATAGTTCTGAAATGTAAGTAAAAATGAGCACAAACCATGCTCTAATCATCATCCATGGGCCACCATTGCCCAATTATATATGCTACACAAGCATACCACTTTTCATGACTAAATCAAGTCATATTTAACATCAAAACCTTTCATATAAACCCATCCATCCATGACTATCCTAAGTCATGGTATCACCACAATAATCCCAAGTTGGATGCTAACATAGACTGACTAACACATCAAGCGGTCGTCCTGTAACCGTGGACACGGCTATTCGAATAGTTCTTACTCTGATCAGAGGTGTACATCTTTACCCACACGATATGATAGAAGCCAAACGGCTACACTCTAGTTTGATTCGTACCTAGCGGTACCCACACTCTACACATTGAGTGCGGACTAGAGGTTACAACAAAACCTTTTGCACACTTAGCCCCAACCACCTAAACCACGTCTGGGCCCCCAACGACTTAGTCGTGCGTGTGTGATGACTAAGGTGGGCTCACCGTCGCAGGAGGCACCTCCGGCCAAAGCCAGGCACGCTCGAGGTCCTCCAAAGGAAATCCCCCCTCACGACTGACGGACGGGCGTAGATGGCCACAGCCTCCCGTGCTATTGAGTTAAGCCATCCCATTCCCGGCGTGTGGAAGTATGTAGGGTGCTTGAATAGACGTCAACATGTTCGGTCCTTAACGACCCAGACGGAGCTACGTGCATCTGGGAAACACCATCCCGTCATCGCCCTATCATCCGTCCAAGTCAAACATATTTTTAATTATTATTCAGAGGTTATTCTTTTCAGATTTTAGCCCATCCATTCGTATTACACTAGTTTTAAACCGATAGCTCCATCTATCGGATTTTTCTAGGTCTAGAATAAGCATGGCTAAGCATTCGGTAAAATAAAAGTATCCCAAAGTCCTTAACCAAGGGTGACAAGGTATAAACATGGAATCAATAACCAAGGAATGGAAATGCATACAATTGGGTAATATAAACTCTACCCGTTTTTCCCATTTTAACAAGACCGAAACATGCATATAGATATTTCCTTCGCAAACAAATCAATTTATTGAAAATATGGATTCAATATGCTTAGATGCTTGCTTAGTAGCTTGTTTAGATACTTGCCTTGCTGTAGAGAAGGTTCACACTCAACCTCTGGA
The DNA here is from genome assembly GCA_003991445.1 of Oryza meyeriana var. granulata. Taxonomy (NCBI): domain Eukaryota; kingdom Viridiplantae; phylum Streptophyta; class Magnoliopsida; order Poales; family Poaceae; genus Oryza; species Oryza meyeriana. Next base: position 35,783 of record RYFJ01004105.1, on the reverse strand, counting down.
TTAGTTTCCTCGTACTCCGAAATCTCTAAATCTACCGAGAAAAGGCGAATATGCAAATAAGAATCAATTAAAGATGCTTACGCAAAAATGATCAATAAATTCTGAGATAAATACATTAGGTAGGCCACATTTTAAAGTGAATTTTAGTGAAAGAATCACCTCAAAATCTTTTACGGTTTATGAGTTACAAAAATAACAAGATGAAAATGCTGAAAATGGCAGTTTGGTAATTATTTATATTGTAACCTCAAGTTATTATAGTTAACTGACATTTTCTATTAAAATTTCAAGAAGGCATGTATTTTTATATAAAAGGGCATAACCTACTGGTTCTAACAAAATTGAGTTTACTTAAATTTGATTTAAAAAGATTTAGATATGAATTTTACAAGTTTATCAAAAAGAAAGGTTAGAAAATACTTAGGCCTATTTTGGGAGGTAGTTTTGTCCAATACAAATTATCCACAGAAAGGTTACAATTTTATGAGTTAACCAAAAGTGGTTTCATATTTTTAGCAATTTGGATGAATTTTCTAGAATTTATAAATTTCTAGGTTATAAAGAGGTATATAAAAGATGTCTCCATTTTTAGAGAAAAATCCTACACAGAAGTTGTCACCTTTTATTTTACAAAATTAAAGAGGACATTTTTATGGATCCAGAGAAATTTGGTTCACCTCAAAAAGGAGTTATAATGGATCTTATAGAAATATTTCAAATTCCTAGGCACAAAATAAGTTATTATTGCTTCTTTAATTTCTAGAGGTAGTTTCTGTACAGAAGTGTATTATTTTATTTGACAGTATTAAAGTTCACAAATTTATAGAGTTAACAAAATTGGTTTCACTCAAAAATGAGTTGAGATGAGAAAGTTATGGATTTACAAAGTTTACATATTTTTCTGTTGGAAATTAAACCAGTTAATCATTTTTCTAATTCTCTCTCCTTTTCTTATTTCTCTTCTAGTCCGGGCCCATCTGTCAGCGGCGCAAAACAGAGGAGGTCGAGGCTGGCTGGGGCCGCCGGCTCTGTTCGCCGGCGCCGGCGGTGAACGGCGGCGCGGCTGGGGTCGCGTCCAAAAGATAAAAGAAAGAGGGAGGTGAGGAGAACACGTCGGTGGTGGTCTTGTGACTGACGGTGGCCGGAACCTCGCCAGCGGCGGATGCTCTCGGGCGTATGGTGCATATAGCCTTGCGGCTATTTTTTCGAGAGAGTGAGGTATGCAGAAGTGCCTAGGGGTTCCTAGGAAGCTCACCAAGCGATTACTCGAGGCGGAGGAACACTGGACAGTGGCGGTGACGGTGGAAATAATCCGGCGGCAGCGGAAACCTTCGGGCTCACATCGGCAGCTCGCTCCCGTTGATCTGAGACCAAGATAAGGCGTCTATGACGTTAGGGACCTCCTAGGGATGGTGAGAGAGTGAGGAATCGGCCTAAGGCTCACTGGAGAGGATGAATCGGTGGTGGTGGAGCTCGGCCGGAGACAAGGAAGACGACGGCCGATCTTTGCGCTCGGTTGACGACTCTTGCGATTTCTTGGGGCGTCCTGCTCCTGGTACTGAGGCGACGACGCTGGCTCGCTGGCTCGGTCGGGCTTGCTCCGAGGCGGCCGAAACGGCGGCAGTGGCACGGCGGCGGTCTTGTGGGACAAAGGCAGTGCACGGCAGCGACACGGCTGCTTCGGCCGACGGTTCCTAGGGCAAGGTAACGCGAAAAATGGAACAATTAGGAGTTGTAGATCATGTTCTGGAGGTTTAGAAAGGATGGAGCTCACCGGTGTTGGCTCAGGACCGATCGAGCACTGCCGGCAGAGGAGCAGATGGGCTTGCCGGCGGCGATCCTTGGTGTCTCAGTCGGTTTTCTTGGTGGGAACGTGGAGAGGAAGAAGAGAGGAGTTCTCTGGTGAATTTTGGAGTGAAATGGTGAGGTCTCCATGGGTGTGCTGTCCAGGGCTTGCTCTGTGAGCTGGGAAGGAGGAAGAAGGAGGCAGTGACACGTTTGCAAGGCAGCTGCTGAGTTGTATCCATTGCACAGCAGTCAAGGTGGGTCCCACATGTAAGACAATATTTTTCCACACATTTTTGTCTAACTCTAGTCTATGAGTTGTGGGCCCTTGTAGTGATGTTCTATGTGCAAGAGAGAAGTATGGCTAGGACTTTGGGTGAAACACACTGTCCCATGTTGCGCTATGGTTGACAAGTGGGCCAGGGTCTTGTGGGTCCCACTTGTAAGTGAGAAATGAGAGGAGAAGTCTCTAGAGGCTAAGTTTTGTGAGCTGTCCAACATGCAGTTTTGCATCACTGTTTCGTTAAGTTAATGAGGAGCATAAATTAGGGGAAAATTACTGGAGGTAGAGAAAGATGTGTTTAACCTGCTGACCAAAACTCGTGGTTAGAAGTGGTCTGGTTTGCCTTTGGTAAAAAGGCAAAGTGGGGTTACTGATCCAGTTTTTCTGCAGCTTCATTTATCTCCCAGGGCCTTGTTCTTATCATTTTATGTGTTTTCTTTGAGAGATAAATCAAACCAAAATTCCTGGTGGTAGGGTTCATGTTGACACACCTCTTGGTAAAATTGCACTGCCTAATTAATCTTCATTTTTATTTGGTGAATTTTAGAGCTAAGCAATTTATTTAAACTAGCCTCCTAGTTTTGCTGATTTGGAAGACTTTATTGGGGTGGCTATGGAAGTGATAAAATCATGTAAAATTTACAGTGGATCAATTAGGTGAGATAGTACTTACAGAAATTTTTCCATGATTTTATGTGCAACCAAACATTTTTAGAAATTCCTTAGACTATACAAATGCATAGGTCAAGGAAGAAGGACACAGGCTGAAACTTGTTTGCACTTTTAAGGGGTCTAAACTAATGAAATAAATTCTGGAAAAATTATATTAATCCATGATGAATAAACTAGTATTTGAATAAATTATTTCCCATATACACTTCTGTTCAACTTGATGTACTTTTTGGTGATGTTTGGTTTTTGCGATTAGGGTTTTATTATTGAGAGTTTGAAAATATTTTCAAACTTTAATTTCGCATGAAGTGAAAATGCAAGAATTTAATTTGTGCACTCTAATGGCAGTAGGACATAACCCCAATTACCTGAAATTAGATTTAGGGCTGTGACAGTATTGTCGTAATAAATGAGTTATCTCCAACCCGTCGAACTTGTTTTCCAGCTTTCGTACCTCCTGACAATACGCCGACATATTATCGTCGAGACATGTCCAGTCTTTCATGACTTGGTTGACCACGAGTTGAGAATACCCGCGTACGACCAGTTGACAGATGCCGAGTGATATGGCAATACGGAGCTTGTGGATGAGTGCCTTGTACTCGGCAACATTGTGGGAAGCCAGAAAGTGAATCTGGAGAACGTACTTCAATTTTTCGCCAGCAGGTGATGTCAACACAATGCCAGCCCCTGCACCGCTGATCCGTAGAGAACCATCAAAGTACATCGTCCAATAATCTAGCTTGTCCGTGTTTGTAGCCGTCTGGACTTCTGTCCACTCAGCCACGAAGTCAGCTAGAACTTGAGACTTGATTGCTATCCGAGGTTGAAAGGTGATGTCAAATGCCATCAACTCGAGTGCCCATTTAGCGATTCTGCCAGTGGCCTTGTGGTTGTGTAGGACGTCCCCGAGTGGATACGATGTGACAACAGTTACTTGATGCGACTGAAAATAGTGCACCAACTTCCGGATAGTGACGAGTAGGCCGTGCAGCAGCTTCTGGAATTGAGGATATCTCATCTTGGAGTTGGCTAGGATCTCGCTGATGAAGTAGACTGGCCTCTGTATTTTCTGTATATGCCCTGGCTCTGCTCACTCGATGAAGTAGTTGCCGCTAGATATATCATTAGTGGTTCCTAGGGCATGGGTGATGCCAACACTGGTGTTGATGTGAGAAATTTTTTGAAGTCTTCGAAGGCTTGCTAGGCTTCGGGTGTCCATTGAAAATTTTCTGCTTTCTTCAGTAATTTGAAAAAGGGCATGCCCCGTTCACCAAGTCGGGAGCTAAATCGACTGAGCACCGCCATGTAGCCTGTCAGCTGTTGGACGTCCTTCTGGCTAGTCGGGGGTACCATGTTCATGATAGCATTGATTTTCTCCGGATTAGCCTCGATGCCTTGATGTGATACGATGAAGCCGAGTAATTTACCGAATGACACTCCAAAGGCACAATTTTCAGGGTTCAACTTCATCTTGAATCTCCGAAGGCTTTGGAAAGTTTTTTCTAAGTCAACGATGAGGTCTTCCTTGGTTTTTGTCTTGATCACCACGTCATCGACATACGCCTCCACGTTGCACCCGAATTGAGTGTGTAAACACCACTGGATTGCTTGTTGATACGTTGCTTCAGTGTTTTTCAACCCGAACAGCATAGTGACATAGCAGTATGCTCCAAACGGCATGATGAAAGAAGTCTTTAGGTAGTCTTCCTCCTTCAGGTTGATCTGGTGATATCCCGAGTAACAGTCGAAAAAGCTGAGTAGCTCGCACCCCACAGTTGAGTCAACCACCTGGTCAATCCTGGGTAGACCAAACGGATCTTTTGGGCACGCCTTGTTTAAGTCAGTATAGTCGACGCACATGCGTCATTTACTGTTCTTCATCCAGACCAGGACTAGGTTTGCCAGCCAATCCGGGTGATAGACCTCTTTGATGAACCCAGCAGCGAGGAGCTTGGTTATCTCTCCGAATAGCACCTTTGCAGTCTTGTGCGAAGTGCCATAGCCGTTGTTTGACTGGTTTGGCGTCCGGCTTGACGTTGAGGGAATGCTCAATCACCTCCCTTGGTACACCAGGCATGTCTTAAGGTTTCCAAGCAAATATGTCCATGTTCTCCTAGAGGAAGGTGACGAGCTCGTCTTCCTATTTGGGGTCGAGTCCAGTCCCGACAAGTGCAGTTTTGGAGGGGTCGGAAGGGTCCAGGGGGATCTTTTTTGTTTCAAAGTCCATTGAGATTCCCGATTGGGCCGCCTTTTTTTGCTGGAACTAGATTGTCCTTGTTTGTAGTTGCGGTGGTGAGTCAGATGTTACGCCCGACTACCGCTTTGTGGGACTAGGCCAGCTCGCAACTCTCCTTGTTGTAGGTAAAGGCTTGCTTGACATCGCTACGTAGGGAAAGTACTCTAGCCGGTCCTGGCATCTTGAGCATCATGTAAGTGTAATGCGGCACTACCATGAATTTGGCTAGTGCTGGCCGTCTGAGTATGGTGTGATACGTGGTCTTGAAGTCGGCAACCTCGAAGCAGATGTTCTTTCTATGGAAGTTCTCCCACATGCTGAGCATAACTAGCAGAGTAATCTGTCTGAGTGGAGTGGAAGACAGGCCGGGGATTACCCCATGGAAGGGTGCTGAACTCGGTCGTAGCTTGAAGCGAGGGATCTTCATCTCGTTGAGCGTCTTGGTGAACAGGATGTTGAGAGCGCTTCCCCCGTTGATGAGAACCTTCTTCAATTTGATGCTCCTGATGACCGGGTCCAAGACGAGTGGATAACGTCCTGGATGAGTGACCCGATTAGGGTGATCCGCGCGGTCAAACGTGATTGGCGTTTCTGACCAGCACAAGTACTAGGGGGCATCTGCAGAGACCGAGTTAACTTCGTGTGCTATTAGCTTCTACTTCCTCTTGGACTCGTATGCAGTCGGCCCTCCAAAGATGTGGTTAAGCTCGGCCTGGGGATCTTGGTAGTCACCGGCTGGGTCCATATCTGGCTTGTCCTTGTCTTTATTGCTACCAGATGTTGAAGTCTGCTCGGAAGCAAACTTCTTGAGCATGAAGCAATCCTTAGCCGCGTGCTTGCCCTTTGGGTGGAAAGGGCATGGTCGTTCATCACTTTTTGGTACTCGTCGGTCCTCGGGGGTCACGGCCGAGTACGCTCCACAGCAGCCACCACGTTGTCCGACTTGTGCTTGCGGTTGCTGAACTTGTTCTATGCTGGATCATCATTGTCTTTTTTGTCCTTTTGTCGGGGCTCCTCCTTGTCGTCCAGGGCCTCGGCAACTGCATCGGCCTAGTCGGCGTATTTGTTGGCCATGTCGAATAGGGCCTTGACAGAGGAGGGAGGCTTTCGAGTGAACTTGGTGATGAACGGGGTATCCTCTACTCCCTTACGGAAGGTAGTGATGACGACCTCATCCTTGATCTTCGGGATTGAATTTCTCTTCTCTGAAAACCTCTTGATGAAATCACGAAAAGACTCGTTCTTCCTTTGATGGCACTGATACAAGTCATACTCGGAAGATGGCCTCTCGTACGTCCCTTGGAAATTGGCGATGAAGCGTTCCCGGAGTTCTCCCCAGGAGCCGATTGATCTCTTAGGAAGTCCTGTTAGCCATGTCCTCGCCGAGTCGGCTAGAGCGACTGGGAGGTAGTTAGCCATGGCCTTATGATCTCCTCCAGCTACTCGTATTGCCAGAGTGTAAACTATGAGCCAGGACTCGGGGTTGGTCTTCCCATCGTATTTTTCAATTCTTGTCAGCTCGAAGCCTGACAACCAGTCGACTTGTTGCAGCTCGTGGGTGAAGGCCAGTACACCTTCATTTGTGTGAGGACTTTGACTCCGACTACGGCAGTGAAACTGCTCATGGTGGAGGCCGAAGCGCTCATTCTCATCTTCTAGTCAACGACGCTCATCTTTCCCATGTTCGCGGTGTTGTGTGTTGATGTCTTGCCAAGATCACATCGTAGTCAGCCTCGGACATCCTGGTTATCCCGACGGTCATCTTGATGTCGATGCCACCGGTCATTATTGTGGTTGCCGAGTGACGTGTGGCGTGACTCCGTGTGCGGCTGACTGGAGCCGGCCGCTCGGCATCATGTTGAGGCAGATGAGATCGCCGTTGGAGAAGCCGCCCTGTTGGACGGTATGAGAGTGTCACCCGACTGTTGAAACTGCTGGCATGCAGCAGCGGTGATCATGGCTTTAATCCTTGCTATCATCGGGGTGGCCTGGTGATCAGGCCCAAACTGCAGTGTATCCAGTAAGGTTGCAGCGGCCACAACGTTCTGTTGAGGGGTCACAAAGACGTCATGGTCGCCGACTCGGGTTTGGAGGATCTCCTATTGAGCAGTGCGCCCGGCCTTGTGTAGATTGTCGTTGCGAACATCGTGCTCGTCCTGCAGGCGTCTTGTGTCTTCCTCCTGTTGTTCACAGTCGGCGTGCCTCCTAAGTAGGAGTTGAGCCCTTGGATGTCATAAAGACTTCACGTGGTGGAGAAAAGCTCGCCAAAGTGCTGTCCGATTGAGAGTCAGAGTCAGAATAGTTGAGGGGGGTAATAATGACCCCGACCTCCCTAGACCAATCTTGAGCGGCTCTAAGCCGTATCCGAGTTGAACTCTAGGGGATCGGGTCTGCCGCGTATGATGTTGGTTGAAGAAATCTGCAGCATCGCTGAGTCCGAACAGGAGATTAACAATCTCCTCCTTTCTTAGCCCGATCTCGGCTGGCTCGAGGCTGAGTCCGAGTCGAACACCGAAAGAAAGAGTTGTCCCTAGACTCGGGCATGTTGGAGGTCGCCGCAGCATGTCGCCAAAAATTGTTGCAGCGTTGCGTAGGCCGACCAGCGTGGGGTCGGCTTGGTCCCTGGCCGATCGAATCGGATCCGAGTCAGACAGGGTAAGGTTGCCGAATTCGTCGGCGATGAAGTCGAGGCTCCCGAAGTTGATTGTTTGCCCGGGGAAGAAGTTGATGCCGTCGACTTCGGTGATTGGATCCATCAGGCTTGTTGAAGATGATCTCGCTGAAGACCCTACCTGGCGTGCCAACTGTCGATGTTTTATATCGGCAATAAGAATATGGTGCTACTCATGAGACCTAAACTTGATGGATTGCAAAGGAACACGAAACAATTTATTTTTGTTTAGGCCCTCGAGGTGAGGTAATACCGTACTTCCAGTTGTTGTGTATTGCCTTTGAGGTTTCTCTGGTGAGATTGTATGAGTTGTTGTTGTTGTTCTTCTTCTGCTGCCCTCAGGGGGCTCCCGCCTCCCCTTATATACCGAGGAGGCTAGGTTACAGGGTAGAAATCCTAGTCGGACTCCGACCAAGGGATTTTCTTCTAGAGATACAACATACCCGACTAGGACTATATCCTTTCCTTATCGTACAAGGTAATATTCACCGAGTCCTGTTGCATCCCTAATCACATGGTTAGGCCCATCCTCTATTTGAGTGGCCTTAATGTCGCTCATGAGGTACCTGGGGCCCATGGCCTCCACAGTGCCTATGGCCAATCGGACAAGTCTAATGATGGCAACGATAGCATAAGCACTTGGCATAACTTTACAGACAAAATACAAATCATTTACATACAAATATCACAAGATATTGTTTGCATACATATTCCACAGTATTTACATGAGGTTTTGGTCCTAACAGCTACAGCAGGAGATCCTCTACGATGGCTTTGGCTGTACTATGGACTTCGTTTATCAAAGCAAGAGCATGGTCTAGAGTTGTCCCGTCTGCAAAGCCCTCGCCGACTCCCTCAATATCCACTTGCAGGTACAAGGACTTGGTCATGGCGACTGCCTTCGTGATCCCTAGTGTCGTGTGCTCCTACGAAAAGGATTTCAAGTCCGCTAGGGCAGACTGGAGTCGTTGAAGCATGTCAGCAGCAGCGGCTTAGCTCGGGCCAGCCTCCTCCAGCCTCATCATATTGGGTGCCGCTTTGGCGGCGTCGATGAATGATTGCCTGGAGTTCTCCATATGGCGTATTTGCTCTGTAAACGCCTTGAACTGCGATTGGATCTTGATTTTGCAATCTGTCTAGAAGGATGGGTGACAAAGTGACAAGACAAAACAATTCAATACATACTTGGGAACAGATACTAGGAGCTGAATGGCATACCTTTGAATTTGTCTTCAATCTTGGCTTTCGCAGTGATGACCTTCTTCAGTCTGCCGAGTTCCTGGGATTGGTTGTGTATGTTTTGTTCTCAAATTATGAAGACAGAAGATATGAGTTCAGTATAGGAATCCAATAATGAGGACATACTCAGGATGCAATGGTGCTTACCTTGGACAGTGTCCATGAGTCGAATTTGTCATCCCTCAGGGTGTTCACTGAGTCACAAAGCTAGTTCTGTGTTCCTCGCCTTCTGCTGGAGCTTGTCCTTTTCCTGCTGCAACTTGGACAGCTGGGTAATCTGAGGAGTGAGCTTTGCCAGAGCTTGGCCCAACTTCTCAAACCTATCAGTAATTTTCTACACAAGACAAGAAGATTGCTGAGTACAAGGATCAAGAGGGGTTGCATGACTATCACTGCCGAGTCAAAGCACTTACCTGGACTTGCTGTGAAGTCTTGATTGTGGCTTTGTACAATGCAATCCGCTCCTTGTTGGTGGCTTCCTCATCAGACACCAAGGTCTCCGCGCTCCCATCCGTGTTCCTCTAGCTAAAAGTCTTGGGAGGGTTGCGTGGTGGGGCCGGCAGCCTGGGGATACCATCGTTAGAGTATTGGGTTGCCGGTCCACTTCCAGAAGATGGCGACGAAGGTGGAGTGGGGGATTGCTAGCCTCGGATCAAGAGGCAGAGTCGAGACAGCTGGCTCCGTGGTCTGGCTTTCTTTCTCCTAGCTGGGGGAGGCAGGTTGATGTGGATAGACCATGCCTTTTGACATTCTCCTATGCATGCGAATCAAACTATATGGTGAATTCGTTTCTCTCTAAATCTATGTGGAATACGTGAGATAAATTTTATGCTACAATAATATTTGTCACTACATTGTTTTTAGATGAGAGAAGAGAACAATTGGCATGCAGAAATATGTCGGCCAAACGAGAGGCGAGGGAAGTAGCGGCGCGCATGGAAATGATTGGTTATTGTTCTGTTCACAAAGTTCATGGTGAATTCTAGTTTAACTCGAAGACTTTCGGCATACACGGCTTGATTATAACATGGAGAGCTTGTCAAGTGTACTTTCCAAGGCAACAAACAACACATGATTCGGAGTTTTCTATACCAAGTTACGTCTATTTGAAGACTCACTGCACGGGCAAAATGGGTGACACGCGGGCAGCAAGATTTTGATGATGAACAGGGCTTTGCAACGACTTATTGGATGGATTCTACTATTCAAAAAACCCATCTAAGGTTGGCAAGGACTCCGTTATATAGAGCTTCTAGACCTAAGGCAACGTATCATGGACTCGCCTAGGATTTCGCTGACAAAGTAGACCGGCTATTGTATCTTCTAGATGTGACCTACCTCTTCGTGTTCCACAACCAATGTGAGGTTTATCCTGGTTCAGGCCCTCAATATAAGGTAATACCCTACTCCAACTTGTCGTGTATTGCTTTTGCAGTTTCTCTGGTGAGATTGTTATATCCTAGAGGAGCTCCCATCTCTCCTTATATATGCAAAGGATGAAGGTTACAGGGGTAGGAAACATAGTCGGATACAACCAAGGTATTCCTTATCATACAAGAGAGTCTGCTAGATTATATCCCTTTACTTGTCAGTTGCAAGACATGAAGCAGTCCACTCTATCTCTAATTATTTGGCGACCACCATCTATCCGAGTGTGTTATTCCTTCTTGAGTTACCCGCTTATGCCACAGTAACCCCTAAGACCTTCATAGTAAGTCACAACTCAGCGATGCTCGTCTCCAAGATGAAAAAATCCCGAGTTGCATGCTCCTGAATACTCTTGTCCAGTGCTTCTTCACCTGAGTCTACTTCATATCAACTCAGCAACGAAGGCATATGAAGGGCTTCGTGGAAAAAGATGAAAGTGCGTCAAATACGCATTAGCATGGCTCTCCAGATCCACAGCTCCTGTACATCCTACTTCCACACCCCACACTCCCAAACCCCACCACAGCTTCAACCAACCTCTAATGCAAGAAAATGCTAGGTCTGGATCTGATCCGCTCCGCTGCCAATTGGGAATGACAACCTCGGTGCTTCTCATCAGGCTTGCACATATTGCAAGGGTCTACCAAGCCAAGGAACTCATACAACTACGCGTCACCGAAGGTGAACCATCCCACACTGAGACCCACGAGATTTGTGGTACTTCAAGCTTTTTTCTACTGGGCCTTGCTTCTCCCCTCTGCGACTTTTCTGTGAGGCCTACTGGCCTATTACCAAATCAAGCTTGTCCACCTCATCCCCAACTCTATCCTTCATATCTCCATCTTCATCATCCTCTGCGAAACTGATGGCAACGGGGTGCCCGATCTTCCGTTAGGTAAGGATAACTCTCAATTTGGTAGAAAATTGACACTCACGATCTGGCTTCTGATCACCAAGACCCGAACCCTGCAATAGCAGCACCACGTCTCCTCTCGTTATCAATCGTGCGCTACCCGGTGACATCGCCACGAAGGCTAAATCTCTGCATGCGAATCGAAGACACAAGCAAGAACAAGTAAGATTGCAACTCAACTTGCAGATGAATGATTATACTCTCGAAGTTGGGGTCTTACAAACCGATAAATGGCAAAACTGTTCAAAGACATATTAATCTAAGCAAAACCCAACTCTAAACAATGACGGCTACTGATTATATATATGAGTTGGGACATCCTAGGTTAACCCTAGAGCGGCAACACCACTTGGGCTTAGCCCACGACACAATTACAAGGCCCAAGGCCCAAACAGAATCGGCCGGTGCTGGCTAAGAGCGCGAAGACCTCGGGGCGGGGCGGGGGTACAAAAGCAGGGACGAGAGGGAGGCATTTTACAGAAAGAAAATACAGCCCCAAGCAAGTGCCCCCTTGTTTCATGATTCAGACAACTCAGGAGGAATTTGAGGTGAGACTAAAACCATCTGAAAGCTAGGACTCCATAAGCTTTCCAACAAGTACTCATGGGCCCCAAGAGTCCTTTTGGATCAGCGGCTACGCGCAAATTCGTTTGAAGTTGATGATGTCAGAAGGTCCGAATCCGAATCCAAAACGTGCAGAACTTCATCTCTTGCCTTCTATGAACCAAAAGTGGCATGGTGATGTAGGAGTAGACCTAGGTAAGGTCTTGGTTTAGTCTCCAATCAACTTCTTTAATCATCCAAGCGTGCCTTGCGCTCGGTCTCTTTCCCTTCACCCAAGCAAGTATCTCTGCAAACGAGAACACACAAAACTCATGAATGCAGTAACGCCTGTTCAAATATATAACATGGAAATCTTACGTAGAAAGCATGCAACTTTCGTTGATGAATACATAAGGTAGCTATGGTCATATCCGAGTTAGTGATGTCCTCATCATCCTCCCCTTCTTGATTAGAAACCATCCGCGGTTTCAACTTGTCATTAAGCCTGATGAACATATTTTTATCTTTCACAACATAGGGTGAGGTAGTTGTGCATATTGTTGATTCTGAAATTTTTAAACACGGGGAACACTTTGTAGTGTCGTGCAGCTCACAACACTCCCTTCTTGTAAACCAACCTGCAACTCATTTAAACAATTAGAGGAACTAGATAGAGAATTTTATACTCGTGCGGTCCTCTAGACAAGACATTCATTATGAAAAGGAGGTGAATATATTAAAATTCGAACAATGTATACTCTATGCACATTATATTCTCCTTTATATCATAATTGCCAATAACATGAACAAATCACATGAGAAGGACATGGCAATCAGATCTAGCAAATAATTCTTCTCTAAAACAATTGAGTGAACAAAGATCATCAAATTGAATATAGCCCCAAGTACTTAAAGAAGATAGCAATCTAAGCTCTTCATTCTCGCTAGCAATGTGAACAACATGTCTAAAATCAGCACATGGTGGTTCAACAAAATTACTAAAATATTCATTCACTAGTTGTGGCATGGATATAAGTGAAGCATTGCACACCCTCTTTTATTTATCACAAAGAAATAGGAACCAAATCATCGTGTGAGAAAGGTAATTTTACACACGATTCCACTAGTGATTACTCTAAACTAACATGATTAGTGGACATATATAGCACATCAGAATTGTCCATACGTTGAGTGAATGTGGCACCTGTTACCTTTGTTCTCATTTTCAAAAACTGTAGGTGCACTCTTAATTAAACCATCTTGAAACATGCATGGAACAACAGGTTGATCTTCTTTCTTTATGTCTTTCTTCTTTTCCTCATTACCTTGGCTCTTCTCAGATACCTGCAAAATGTCAGTGCCCAAAGCAATATGTTCGTTTTGCAATAACTCAGATTTAGGTGACAGCATCAAAACATTAGTATTGTTACATTTATTTCTTAAAACCTCATGGTTTTTAATCTTTTCCCTCTCAAGATCATCTTTCAAAAATTTCAGCAGGGGACATAGGTAGCAACTTAAATTTCTTGCCATTATGTGTGAAAGTGTACGTATTGGTTCTACCATGGTGCACAACATCTCTATCATATTCCCAAGGTCTACCCAAAAGTAGAGAACATGCTTGCATTGGAACAACATCAAATATGGCACTATCATGATAATTGCCTACTGAAAACTCCACTTTCACAATTTTACTTACTTTCAACTTACCGCAAGAATTGAACCACTAGATGTAATAAGACCGAGGATGCGGTTGCATCGGCAATCCAAGCTTCTCGACCATATTTGAACTTGCCAAGTTGATACAGCTCTCGCTATCAATGATAATACGACATGCTTGATTCATAACCAAAAACCTTGATTGGAACAAATTGTGGCATTGATTTTGCTCCGCTTTCTCCATTTGAGAACTTAGCACTTGTTGTACCAAAGTACTCTCATTATCCTGTAAAAGGTTAGTCACAGAAGAAGGGACAACAAGGGTTGCTTCTCTAAATGACACACTTTATTTTTGTAAGCAAAATTCTGATATGGAGAAACAAATTTCTCTTGCATAAGCATTTTCATATCGTTCCAAGTTTGAAGCAATCTATCATGTGAAGACATTATTAAATTTTGCCACCATATTAAAGCATGAGAAGTCAAGACACTAGTAGCATTCTTAATCTTTCATTTATCACACATATGACAATGAGAAAAAATTTTATCAATCGCAACTTCTCAACTCATGTATGCTTCAGCACCAAATCCATTATACGAAGGGGGAGATGACACAGTCTTACCTTCACTTGTCGAAGGTGATGTGGCAGCTATGGTAGGGCTCTCATCCAAATTCTTCGTCTCCTTTTCGTCATTGGTGTGAACTGTCATAGTTAGTGGAAGACAAGAAGAAATAGTAATTGGCTGTTGATGTCGTCTCCATTGTTCATATTCACTAAGGAGACCTTTCGTGCTCTCAGCTATCGCCTGAAGGTCTTGTTGTATAGAGTTCATGCTATGTCATCACATTCCTGCCACTGTTAGTAGAAAACAGAAAACAACACAAAAGCGTTATCCCTATCAACTACTAGGTAGTGGACGGTGGAATCACACACTCTCAAGCAACCAAAGCGTCTTACCGAACTTTTATGATATTCTTATCGATTGAAGCAGGTGGTATGACCGGAGAGGTGGGATGTTGACAGCGGTGAGTGTTGCAATTACTCGGATCAAACTATACTGATAAGAAGTTTGTGGATCTCGGGAGGATCAAAAGTATGGTAGCAAGGATTAGCAAAAATTAATAACAGAATAGCAAAGCTGAATAAGTGTCCCAAATACTTGTAGCAGTCACTGGCCGAGACACATTCCTAGAACCAGCCTAACAAGCGAGAGTAAGAAACAAAGGACTTAGGACAGCTCTCTCTCACCAAGTCTCTCAAATATCTCGAAAGATCAGCAAGATTGCTCATTAAAAACAGCTCTCTCAGCAAGTCTGCACACTTCTTTTGTTCCCTTTTGCTTATCACTTTCTTTTTTTTACTTGATCTCTCTTTTATATATATATATATATATATATATATATATATATATATTTTCTCAACTAGGAACTCACAAACAGCAAAACCTTAGGAAGGAGCAGCTCAAGCCGATGTAAGATGTGGCCTGGAGAGATTTGTGAGCGTGCTTTAAAACTCGTGCTAGAACTTCGGGGCTTGAAAACTCATTCTTGCAGGCCAAACTTTGCTATTTTACATTGGCTAAACCCAACAGAGTGGGGGAGAAGCGGATGTTAAATTTTCTATAGATGTCCGCAGATATAAAATTTGCCCAATTTCGAGTCCGTATGCAAAAGTTATGGGCTGTTTTAAGAAAGGTAGCACGAACTAGGGTTTCGCGGGCTCAACCCTCTTGCTCCGGCTAGAGTATAAGTGCCAATAGGTCAAGCGGGGCTGACAAGGAGGCTAGCGATGTAGGGCGATTGACACAAGGCAGCTTGCGACCTATCTAAAAAGGCTTGCGAAAGCAGGTTAAAAACTCAAGACGGCTTGTAGTCCGAGATAGCTTACAGTCCGAAATCGAGTAGAACTCAATCTCTCAAGGCAGGCTCTCGCACAACACAACAGCTAGAATAGAACCATGAACATGACTCTAAACCAGCGACCACTAACTTGACCTAGGACATAGACTCAACAAAGCGAAACTGAAATAAATTTTGCAAAGGCACAAAGGGGTTTGGATAGGGGATGAACCTAACACTACGAAGAACACGGTGGTAATAAATTTTTGGGTTTTTTGGACTCTAGGTAAAAGAAACAAAGATGGATAGATGGGAATAGATAATACCTATAGGGCAACCTGTGCTCTGATACCACTTGATGACAACGGGGTGCCCGATCTTCCATTAGGTAAGGATAACTCTCGATTTGGTGGAAAATTGACACTCACGATTCGGCTTCTGATCACCAAGACCCGAACCCTACAATCGCAGCACCATGTCTCCTCTTGTTATCAATCGTGCACTGCCTGGTTGACCTCGCCACGAAGGCTAATCCTTGCATGCGAATCGAAGAACACAAGCAAGAACAAGGAAGATTGCAACTTAACTTGCAAATGAATGATTATGCTCTCGAAGTTGGGGCCTCACAAATCGATAAACGGCGAAACTGTTCAAAGATAGATTAATCTAAGCAAAACCCGACTCTAAACAATGACGGCTACTGTATATATATGAATTAGTACGTCCTAGGGTTAACCCTAGAGCACACACCCCTTGGGCTTAGCCCACGACACAATTACAAGGCCCAAGGCCCAAACAGAATTGGACTGGAAGAGGTACATGTCTTGTTTTGATGATTTCGGACAGTTCAGCAGAAATTTTGATGTGAGACCAAAACCATCTGAAAGTAAACTCCATAAGCTTTCCAACAAGTACTCATGGGCCCCAAGAGTCCTTCTGGATCAGTGGTTAGGTCCGTTTGAAGTTGATGCTGTCAGGATTGTATGGACCCAAAGTGACGTGGTGATGTAGGAGTAGACTTGGGTAAGGTCTTGGTTTAGTCCCCAATCAATTTCTTTGATCATCCAAGCGTGCCTTGCACTCGGTCTCTTTCCTTTCACCCAAGCAAGTATCTCTGCAAACGAGAACACACAAAACTCATGGTGCAGTAACGCCTGTTCAAATATATAACACGTAAATCTTACGTAGAAAGCATGCACTTTTGGTTGATGAATACATAAGGTAGCTATGGTCATATCCGAGCTAGTGATGTCCTCATCAGAAACCTTCATTGGCATCCTCCCCCATTTCAACCTCTTCAGATACCTCTACCACCACAAACCTCAGCCGAACAAGCAACAGCCTCGGTGATTAGGGGGTCGGTCTTCAGCTTCGCAATGAGTTGAAGAAGGTCTACATCAAGCTCCCCCTCAAGACATCTATGAAGGGATGGCACTAGGAGTGGTTTTACTTCTCCAATCCTGAGCCCTCCTTGCTTCCCTACGTCGGCCATGGCCCCAAGGTGCTCAACAGCTAGACCGCGCTCCCGACTGAGGCAGAAATGATGCAAGTGCGCGTCCAGCTGGAGGAGTTGGTGACCTTGTAGAAGAACGGGTTGACAGGGGTCTGGGTGGCTCGAGCATTCCTCATCCGTAGGATCCAGCCCCTGAAGGGCCGAGTGTACCCCAGCTATGAGTACCAGGGGAAAGGCGACAACACTCGGGAGAACCCCGAGAAGATGAGCGACGAGAAGGACACTAACACCCTGTGTCAGTTCTTCATCAGCGGTGTCCCGGATACATTGAACCCAGAGAAATTCCCCAAGCCATTTAGCCTGAAAAGGCCTCCACCGGCAGTAAGTTGACTGATCTTGAACGTCTTCAATCGATCGTTGATGTGTCATCTATGATGAATGGTATGAAGTGAACGAGCATTGTCCGTCTTCCTTGCAGGATAACGCCGAGTTCTTCTCGCACTCCCTAACCAGCCAACTGGGGGGTCAAAAAAATGTCCGGCGAGCCCCTTAGCTGACGAACTTAGCTCCAAGAGAGCTGGGAAGCAGCCGGCCAATGAGCCAGTGAAGAAGAAGTAGACACCAACTAAACCATCCGGTGGTCCCAAGACCAGGGACACAAGCGCCAAAATTGCTTCATTGATGCCTGCTGCTATGCCAGCAACACCACAGCAGGCACTGATTGCAGCGTTGGTTGCACCAACAGCCACGCCATCACCACCGCCATGGAGCTGCCCGCCACCTGACGCCGGGGTGACAATCTCAGTGTCAGTTGACGCGGCCACTAGCGAAAAGCCTGCGAGCTCGCCGCCGCTAGGATTATATCCCTTTCCTTGTCGTGTAAAGTAATATGAAGTTGAGTCATACTCTATCTCTAATTGTATGGGCCAGCCCACCCTCTATCCGAGTGGCCGTACTTGCCATCCTTGAGGTACTCGAGGCCCATGGCCTCCACATTCCTCACGGATTCAATTCTTCCAAAACAAGGAGTTTGAAGATAAGAAGGAAAAGACCCAAATTAGATTTGGTTTGGCTGTCAGAGCAGCCCATAGTAAAATGGCCCAAACTCTCTCGTTCGAAGTCTGTTTTGGACGTGTGAGCAGTGGTTGGAAAGTTAGCTTTATGGCCCACATGATGGATAGGATCTAGGACACCAATTCCTTCTTGTTTCATCACAAAGGCCGAAACAAACTGTCAGCACTCCTGATAGGTTTCCATAGTGTCGATGTTTTGTATCGGCAATAAAAATATAGGGATACTCATTGGACTGAAACTCGAAGGATTCAGGCCCTCGAGATGAGGTAATACCCTATGTCCAGTTGTTGTGTATTGCCTGTGAGGTTGTATGATTCTGATTGTGGTGATCTTGGTGATCCTACCCTCAGGGGGCGCCCTGCCTCCCCTTATATACCGGGAGACAGGGTTACAGAGTAGGAATCCCAGTCGGACTCCGACCAAGATATTTCCTTCTAGGAATACAATGTACCCGACTAGGACTATATCCTTCCCTGTCATACAGGGTTATGTATACCAAGTCCTATTGTATCCCTATTTATAAGGTTAGGCCCACCCACTGTCCGAGTGGCCCAATAGCTTCTCATGTGGTACCCGGGACCCATGGCACCGACAGCAGCCCCTGAGACCTTCATAGTTGAGTCACAGCTGATGCCGAGTGCTCATCCTCCACGGTGAAGAATTCCCAAGTGCATTGCTCCTGAGTACTCTTTGTCCGAGTGCTTCTTCTTCCGAGTCCTGCTTCATGTCAACTGGTAATGAGGCTATGAAGGGCTTCATAGAAAGTTATGAATAGGGTGCGCCGAATAGGCACACCTGTTAGGTGTAGCCCCCGACTTTGTGCTTAATTGTGAAACAATTAAACATAAAGTCAAAGATCTTTAACCTTGTAGTCTTTCCCATGTAGAATACTACTCGGTATATACACTCTTCAGCATCATGTCAGCTGGAATAATTTTTGCTCATGGCAATTGGTGGCTAAGCATGTAAGCCGAGTACCACTCCTTGGATTTTAACCCAATATGTGGTCAGGTGTACTTGAGAGATACCTGCATCTCCAATTTTAATGGAGATCAGCTGTCGATCCTTGTAAGGATGTATCTTCAATACCTGATAAATAATACAGATACCTGAACACATGTGTCCAGCAATTAGGCTTTCATGAAGCATATTAGATTATTTAGTCAGTTTCTGTGAATAGCTTCTGTACTATGATTTTAACACAGCCAGCAGTCGGCTCTATAGAGCATGCTATTTAGAAACTCATATCTTGTGGCCCAATACCGAATTAGCCGGCCCAAGCCCACTTATCAACACAGGCTCTATAAAAATGGGGAGAGAGAGAAAAGATTCCCTCATCTTCTCCAATCCGCCAATCGTTTCGCCTTCCAGCTTCCTCACCGAAACTTTTCACTGTGTCTCGCTAGAGTTTGCCATAGCCAGCATCTCCCATTCAAAACTTGAGTGATTCCGCTCCGCTACATCCATTCCTAACCTTCCAAAGCATTTCCCCCAAATTTTCTCACTCTCGACAATGCCGAGAGCTTCGCTCGAGATCCCTGAGGTGTCCACGGAGGCTTAGCTGGTCTCAGACTTCAGCTTGACAAAACTGAAGTATCTGGAGAAACAACTGATGCTGTAGGAGTGAGAAGTCATCCATTGGTGCATCGCCGAAGGGGAATCTATTCCAGCGCCCCGATCTGGTGCGACTGTCACCTTCACCTCTTTTTTCCACCGCGGTCTCGCCTTGCCCTCCTCGGAT
This sequence comes from Oryza meyeriana var. granulata, assembly GCA_003991445.1. NCBI lineage: Eukaryota > Viridiplantae > Streptophyta > Magnoliopsida > Poales > Poaceae > Oryza > Oryza meyeriana. The sequence continues at coordinate 16,243 of RYFJ01004105.1, read as the reverse complement.
TTCTTCCACCAATTTCTACCCTTCTATCAACTAGAGTTAGTGAATTTGAACCCTAACTCCATTTTGCAAATCTCCATCTTCACCACATTGTGCAAATGTTTTCTGGGGTTTAAGCCCCATTTCAATCTTTTTTGGTATTTATTCCACATCAAGCCCTAGCCGTCGAAGAGTAAAGTCCAAGTGATTGGGGGAGCCAGTCTTCAACTCAGGAACGAAATGAAGATTTATCTCTCTGTTCCTTTGAAAACATCCCTCAAGGGCTAGCATAGAGAATGGTTCTATTGTTCTGATCTCGAACCTTCTCGTTCCCCTTTCACTGGCTCCTCTCTGGTGGTCTTGCCCAGCTGGTCCTCTGTGCCGAACTATGAGGAGATGGGCCAAGTATACCAGCTGTTAGAGAAGATCGATCAACTGAAGAGCTCAGGATTAAGTGGTCCCTAGGTGGCGAAGTGTTTCCTAAACCGCCGCACCAGCCCACTAAAGCTGAGAAGCCATTTTGGCTGGGATTACCCGGGCAAGAACGATCCTAGCCGAGAATACCCGAATTTGACTGAAAAGAACAAGGTAACCGACACCCTGCTTGGTTTTTTCATCAATGGGGTTGTGGAAACTGAAGATGCTGAGTGTGCCACTACTGCTTATAGCCAGAAAAGGCTGTGACCACAGGTAATCTTGAAACAACAGATTTGGCATTGCTATTCATTTTGTGATGAACATCTATGGACATTCGTCTGGAAACATCCTCCAATGTATGATGTATGTTGTTGAAACATTTGCAGGAGTGTGAGGAATTCGACAATGACTCCCAAACCCTGTCGGTCACAAAAATGAAGAAGAGGCCGGCCAGTCCTTCTGCTGCTCAGCCCAGTGCCAAGAGAGCTAGGAAGAAACCCATCGAGGATCTGATCAAGAAGAGAACAAACAAGCCAAGCGCAGTGCCGGGGAGCGTGAAGATTAAGGATTCCCCCACTTTAGCTCCCAGGCCACCATGCCCAAGGCTTTCTCCTCCGAGTCTAAGGCCAGCACCATCAAGCTCAAGGCCGACACTGCCGAGTACAAGATCAGCAACATTGAGCCCAAGGGCGGCGCTGCCGAGTAGCTTGACGCCCCAATCGGCTGCTCCAAAAACAGGGCCGACTAGAAGTAAAGCGCCACCGCCAATTGCTGTGCCGACTGGCTCGGTAGGCAGCAGCTCTCAGCCGCCAATATCTTCTGGAGTTCCCTCATGGAGGTTCAAGATCTCCAAGAGGTAAGCGATCTTCAATCTTCCCAGAATCTTCAATGACATGATAGTATCTTGACATTTGACTTATTGTATAGAAAATGAGTCAACATTGATCTCAAGGAGACCACGCCAGCTGCTCCTGCTACCATGTTGCCCCCATCCAAGCTAGCACCAACAATTTTATCTGCCGAGCCAGAGACTGCCCCATCTGTAGAAGTGGAAGCAGCCCTGACAGCAGGACCAATAGTGCCGGCTGACCAGGGGGGAGTGCTGAAGCTGCTACCCCAGCCCCTGAGCAAGTCACTGAAGCCCCTGCGGCCACTGAATCCAGGGCCAGGACCCCATCGCCAGTCATATCGTTGTCGTCTTCTGATAAAGTTGACACCCCCCAGCTTGAAGCCCCTCCTCGCAACTTCCCGAGAACGTTCCACTAGGTATCCCCTGAGGGAGTCGTGGAGAGCTACGAGCATGATGAACAAGCCGTGGCAAGGGAGCGTGAAGTTCTTCTTCATGCTACAATCACCGCATCTAAGGGAGTTCAGGTGTGTAGCAAATCTTGCCATGTTGAGCCCTTGACGATTCTCCTTAATCTGGTATTCTACCATCTAACTCTGCTTTGCTCGGTTTTGCTCTATTTTGCTCTGAGTAGAAGATTGTTGACCGCTCGGAGAAAGTGAACAAGGTCCTGACCCAGCTCGCCCCCCATCTTCAACGACTGGGCCAGCTCTAGGCCACGAAGGACGACTTGGAACGGGCTAGCCAGGAGAAGGAATGTTGGCAAAGGGGAGCAGTGGATCAGCATAGGGATACGAATTAGAAGTAAGTCTTCTATATTATCCTCCCGAGTAAATCCTGAATATATCTCTCCAGCCTTGTTGATTCCTGACTGCCTTGTTGAGTTCTGACCGCAATCTTGAGTTCTTAACTATTCTGATTTGCAGCCCTCCAAGCCGAGTTGAAAACCCAAGAAGAGGAGAAGAAACAACAAGAAATCAAGCTAAAGGAAGCTGACAAGGCCAAAGCCGAACTGGAGAAGGCCAAAGCCAAGGTGGAGGCCGACTATGCAAGTAAGCCTCTTTCCTGACAATAACCTTATCCGTCTTCTTCTTACTCCGACTGCATTGTTTGGCTAACAAGTATACTTGTCGATGAATCTTAACAGCTTCGAAAGCCAATGCCCAGACCCAATTCAGCGCCTTTGCAGCGGAGATTAAGGTCGTCAAGGAGTCACGGAAAATTCTTGCCGAATCCGTGAAAGGGCTCTTTGACATTATGGAGCCTTACCACATCGGGACCAGCTCTAGTACAGTCTCCCAGGTGTAGGCACACCTTAGCAAAGCCTCGAGCATCTGAAAAAAGTACTCGGATGAACATGTCGCTGTCGGCGTAGCCCAAACCCTCGCTATGACCAAATCAATCTACCCTAGGGTAGATATCGAGGCCATTGGTGAGGGTTTTGCTAAAGAGACAACACCTGAAGAAGCACTGGAGTTGATCAGAGAGGCAAGGCCAACTGCAAAAGCGATTGCCTAAGACCTAGGTATGTAGAGAACAAGCGATTATGTAGTTGATGTATATAAAACTTTTGGTGAAAGCATGTATATATCTTGTAAAATGTTGCTGAGTACTTGCTTATTCATAGTTGTCATTAGTATCACCCGACTATGCAGTCTACACCGAGTAGATCGATAAGAACTTAGGAAAAACATTCACTTCTAAAAGCTATACTCGGGCAAACATAACATAGTCATTGTAAAACTTCCCAACTAAAATAAAACAAGCTCGTATTTTATTGACAAGGCACATAATACATGCAACCCCCGACTCACTACTCGGTTGAAACAAGCGATGTAGTGAGTTAGAGAAAAGACTTTGTACATATATATATGGAATACAAAACTCAGGTATAGAAAGGACGTAGCTGTTCTATATTCCATGAGTTGCTGATGAGGGCACCATCTTCAGTCTTCAGTCGGTAGGCGCTCGGACGTGGTGGTTTGTATTTTTCTCAAGATGAGATCTCCGACCAAAAAGGCATGGCCACGAACATTTCTGCTGTGAAAACGACGTAGGCCTTGAAGATGCCTGGCCGACTAGATAGTTGCGATATCCCTCGCTTCTTCCAACTGATCTAGCTCGACGAATCGGGTATTGTTTGATTTGTCTTCTGAGTAGGCCTGAACTCGTGGAGAGCCAACTCCAACTCGGTTGGTAACATAGCCTCAGCACCATAGACTAGGAAGAAAGAGGATTGCTCTGTTGCCCGACTAACCGTGGTTCTTAGAGACCAGAGAACGAATGGGAGTTCTTGTACCCACCGCCCTGCATATGGTTGTATTCGGTCGAACACCCTAGCCTTGATACCATGTAAGACCATGCCATTAGCATGCTCGACCTGCCCATTACTTTGTGGGTGTGCCACAGAAGCATAACAAATCTTGATGCCAAAATTGTCACAGAAATCTTGAAATACGCCGCCCGTGAACTGAGTACCGTTGTCCGTGATGATGCGGTCACGAACCCCGAATCAGTATAAAATACTCATGATGAAGTCCTTTGCTCGTGCTGCTGTTATGGTAGCAACGGGTTTTGCCTCAATCCACTTTGTGAATTTATCCACTGCGACGAACAAGTGTGTGAACCCTCCTGGCACTTTTTTGAGTTGCCCAACCATGCGAGTCCCCAAACTGTAAAGGGCCAAGAGATTGGAATTGTTTGGAGTTCTTGAGCTGGAAGATTTGTTGGTCTTGCATAGAATTGGCATCCCTTGCATGTGCGAACTATTTCTTTAGTGTCTGTTACTACAATCGGCCAGAAAAAACCCTGCCTATAAGCCTTTCCGACTAACGTCCAAGATGCGTCATGGTTGCCACAGATACCCGAGTGGATTGATTGCAGAATATGCTTGCCCTCCTCGGGTGTGACGCAGTGCATAAGGACCCCGGATGCGCTTCTGCGGTACAGGTCTTCTCCGACGACCATGAAACATTTGCTTCGACGCTTGATCCGTTCGGCTTCATTGCACTCTTCTGAGAGTTCATCTTCCAAGAGAAATTTGAAAACTAGAGTCCACCAATCTTGAGAGATGATTAGTACTTCATTTGTTGCCGGGGTAGGTACAGCCCCCGACTATTCAAGCACTAGTTTCTTCTGCACTGATGGCTCTAGTAAGTGTTCAACAAAAACCCCAGACGGGACCACTTCTCGTTTGGATCCCATGTTGGCCAATTCGTCTGCAGCATCGTTGTATTGTCGTAATACATGAGTTATCTCTTGCCCATCGAACTTGTTTTCCAGGTTTCTGACCTCCTGACAATACGCCGCCATATTATCGTCGAGACATCTCCAGTCTTTCATGACTTGGCTGACCACGAGTTGAGAATCTCTGTGCATAACCAGTCATCCCATGCCGAGTGATATGGCAATATGGAGCCCGTGTAGGAGTGCCTCGTACTCGGTGACATTGTGAGAAGCCGGAAAGTGAATCTGGAGGATGTACTTGAGTTTTTCGCAGGTAGGTGACGTTAACACAACGCTAGCGCCCGCACCGCCGATCCGTAGAGAACCGTCGAAGTACATCGTCCAGTGCTCTAGCTTGTCCGTGTTTGTAGTCATCTGAACTTCTGTCCTCTCGGCCACAAAGTCGACTAGAGCTTGAGATTTGATTGCTGTCCGTGATTGAAAAATGATGTCAAACGCCATTAACCCGAGTGCCCATTTGGCGATTCGGCTGGTGGCCTCGCGGTTGTGTATAGCGTCCCTGAGTGGGTATGATGTGACAACGGTGACTTGATGTGACTAAAAATAGTGCACCAACTTCCGGACAGTGATGAGTAGGCCATATAACGGCTTCTGGACTTGAGGATACCTTATCTTGGAGTCGGCTAGGATCTCGTTGACGAAGTAGACTGGCAGTTGAATGTTCTGTATATGACCTGGCTCAGATCTCTCGACTACCAGCACCGTGCTAACAACCTGAGTGGTTGCCACCAAGTTTATCATTAGTGGTTCCTGGGGAATAGGTGACACCAACACTAGTGGTGATGTGAGAAATTTTTTGAAGTCTTCGAAGGCTTGCTGGGCTTCAGGTGTCCATTGAAAATTGTCCGCTTTCTTCAGTAGTTTGAAGAAGGGCATGCCCCTTTCACCAAGTCGGGAGATGAATTGGCTAAGTGCCGCCATGCAGCCTGTCAGCTTTTGGACGTCCTTCTGGCTAGTTGGGGGTGCCATGTTCAAGATAGCATTGATTTTCTCTGGATTGGCCTCAATGCCTCGGTGCGATACGATGAAGCCGAGTAGCTTTCTGGACTGTACATCGAAAGCACACTTTTCCGGATTGAACTTCATCTTGAACCTCTGAAGGTTTTGAAAAGTTTCTTCCAAATCAACGATGAGGTCTTCCCTGGATTTTGTCTTGACTACCACGTTGTCGACATATGCCTCCACATTGCGCCCGAGTTGAGTGTGTAGACACCGCTAAATTGCTCGTTGATACGTTGCTCCAGTGTTTTCAACCCGAACGACATAGTGATGTAGCAGTATGCTCCAAACAGCGTGATAAAAGAAGTCTTCAGGCAGTCCTCCTCCTTTGGGTTGATTTGGTGATATCCTGAGTAACAGTCGAGAAAGCTAAGAAGTTCGCACCCCGCAGTTGAATCCACTACCTGATCTATTCTGGGTAGATCAAATGGATCTTTGGGGCATGCCTTGTTTAAGTCGGTGTAGTCGATGCACATGCGCCATTTACCGTTCTTCTTCTGGACTAGGACTGGGTTTGTTAGCCAATCCTGATGGTAGACCTCTTTGATGAACCTGGCTGCAAGGAGCTTGGTTATCTCCTCTCGAACAGCATCTTTGCGGTCCTGTGCAAAGCGCCGTGGCCGTTGTTTAATTGGCTTGGCGTCCGTCTTGACATTGAGGGAATGCTCGATCACCTCCAGGCATGTCGGAAGGATTCCAAGCAAAGATGTCCCTGTTTTCCTGGAGGAAGGTGACAAGCGTGTATTCCTATTTGGGGTCGAGTCCGGTCCTGACTAGAGCAGTTTTGGAGGGGTCGATAGGGTCCAGGGGGATCGTTTTGGTTTTAGAATCCACTGAAATTCCCAACTTTGTTGCTTTCTTGGCCAGAACCTGATCGTCCTCAACAGGAGTTGTAGCGGATAGTCGAATGCTGTTGCGTCCAACTGCCGCTTCTTGAGATTGAGCCAGCTCACAGCTCTCCTTGTCACAGGTGAAGGCTTGCTTGACATCGCTGCGAAGGGAAAGAACTCCAGCTGGCCCTGGCATCTTGAGCATCATGTATGTATAATGTGGCACTACCATGAACTTGGCTAGTGCCGGCCGTCCGAGTATGGCGTGATACGCTGTCTTGAAGTCAGCGACCTCGAAACAGATACTCTCTATGTGGAAATTATCCCGCGTGCCAAAAGTGACTGGGAGAGTTATCTGTCCGAGTGGAGTAGAAGATAGGCCGAGGATTACCCCGTGGAAAGGCGTTGTACTCGGCTATAGCTCTGAACGAGAGATCTTCATCTCGTCCAAGGTCTTGGCGAATAGAATATTGAGAGCGCTGCCTCCATCTATGAGAACCTTCTTCAATTTGATGCTCTTGACGACCGGGTCTAGGAAGAGTGGGTAGTGTCCTGGATGACTAACCCTATCGGGATGATCTGCGCTGTCAAATGTTATTGGGGTTTTTGACCAGCGCAGGTATTGGGGGGCGTCTGTTGCGGAGACCGAGTTGATTTTGCGTGCTGTAAGCTTCTGCTTCCTCTTGGACTCATATGCAGACAGCCCTCCAAAGATGTGGTTGAGCTCAGCCTGGGGATCTTGATAATCGCAAGCTGTGCCTGAATCCGGCTTGTCTTTATCGGTGCTGGATGTTGAAGCCTGCTCGGAAGCAAACTTCTTAAGCATGAAGCAATCCTTGGTGGTGTGTTTGCCCTTTGGATGAAAGGGGCAAGGCCCATTCATCACTTTGTGGTATTCGTTGTTACTCCGGGGTCGTGGTCGAGTACACTCCACAGTGGTCACCGTGTTATCTGACTTCCACTTGCGGCTGCCGGATTTGTTTTGTGTTGGCCCATCGTTGTCTTTCTTGCCCTTCTGCTAGGGCTCTTTTTTGTTGTCGAGGGCCTGAGCGACCACGTCAGCTGAGTCGGCGTACTTGTTTGCCATATCAAAAAGAGCCTTGATAGAAGGAGGAGGTTTCCAAGTGAACTTGGCAATGAACAGGGCATCTTTGACTCCCTTGCGGAAGGCGGCGATGACAACCTCGTCCTTGATCATTAGGATGGAGTTTCGCTTCTCGGAAAAACTCTTGATGAACTCACGCAGAGACTCGTTCTTCCTTTGCTGCAGCTCGTAGAGATCGTGCTTAGAAGATGGCCTCTTGTAAGTTCCTTGAAAGTTGGCGATAAAGCGTTCCCGGAGTTCTCCCCAGGAACTGATCAACTTCTTTGGGAGCCCTATTAGGCATGTCCTAGCCGAGTCGGCCAGGGCAACTGGAAGGTAGTTGGCCATGGCTTTGTGATCCCCTTTGGCAGCTCGGATTGCCAGAGTGTAGACCGTGAGCCAGGACTCTTTTCCCGTCGTATTTCTCAATTCCAGTCGGCTTAAAGCCTATCGGCCAATCGACCTGTTGCAGCTCCTGGGTGAAGGCCGACACGCCTTCATTGGCATGAGGGCTCCGGCTCCGACTGCGACGGTGAAACCGCTCGTGGTGGAGGCTGAAGCGCTCGTTCTCGTCTTCCAGTCAGTGCTGCTCATCTTCCTCTCATTCACAGCGCCGCGCATTGATGTCCAGCCGAAGGTCATGCGGTAGTCATTCTCGGAGATCTTGGTTGTCCCGACGGTTGTCTCGGTACCGCCAGTTGTTGTTGGGGTTACCGAGTGACGTCTAGCGTGACTCTATGTGCAGCTGACTGGAGCCGGCCGCTCGGTGTCGTGTCGAGGCAGATAAGACTGCCGTTAGAGATGCCGACTGGTTGGTCGGTATGAGGGTATCACCCGACTGTTGGTGCTGTTGACATGTAACAGCGGTGATCATGGCTTTTATCCTGGCTATAGTCAGGGTGGCCTGGTGATCAGGCCCAAACTAGAGCTTATCTAGCATAGTGGTAGCGGCTACGACATTTTGCTGAGGTGTAACGAAGACATCGTGGTCGCCGACTCGGGTTTGGAGGATTTGTTGCTGAGTAGTCTGCCTAGCCCTACGCAGATCATCGTTGCCGGCGTGTAGGTGCCTTGCTTCGTCCTCTTGCTGTTCTCGCAGTCGGTGGGCCTCCTCCTCTTGTTGCTCGCATAGTCGGCGTGCCTCCTGAGTAGGAGTAGTGCCTTTGGATGTCATGAAAACTTTGCGTGGGGGAGAGAAGCTTGCCAAGCTGCTGTCCAACTTAGAGTCGGAATCAGAGTTGTTGATGGGGGTGATGACGACTTCAACCTTCCTAGATCCAATCTCGAGCGGCTCTGGGCCATGTCCGAGTTGAACCCCAGGAAATCGGGTCTACCGCGTTTGATGCTGGTCACAGTTGTCCGTGGTGTTGCCGAGTCTGAACGGGAGATTGATGATCTCCTTCTTCCTTAGCCCGATCTCGGCCGGCTCAAGGCCGAGTCCGAGTCGAACACCAAAAGAAAGAGTTGTCCCAAGACCCGGGCATGTTGAGGATTGCCGCAGCAAGTTGACGAGGGTTGCCATGACATTGCGTGGGCCGACTGGAGCTGACTCGGCTTGGTCCCTGGCCGATCGGATCGGGTCCGAGTCGGACAGGGTGAGGTTGCCGAATTCGTCGGCGATGAAGTTGAGGCTCCTGAAGGTAATTGTTTCCCTGGGGGAGAAATTGATGCCGTCGACTCCCGTGATTGGATCTATCAGGCTTGATGTAAATGATCTCGATGACACCCCTACCTGGTGTGCCAACTGTTGATGTTTTGTATCGGCAATAAATATATAGGGCTACTCGTCGGACCGAAACTCGATGGATTGCAAAGGAACACAAGCGATTTATATTGGTTCAGGCCCTCGAGATGAGGTAATACCCTACGTCCAGTTGTTGTGTATTGCCTTTGAGGTTGTATGATTCTGATCGTGGTGATCTCAGTGATCCTGCCCTCAGGGGGCGCCCTGCCTCCCCTTATATAGCAGGGGACAGGGTTACAAAGTAGGAATCCCAATCAGACTCCGATCAAGGGATTTCCTTCTAGGAATACAATGTGCCCGACTAGGACTATATCCTTCCCTGTTGTACAGGGTTATGTATGCCGAGTCCTATTGTATCCCTAATTACAAGGTTAGGCCCACCCACTGTCCGAGTGGCCCAATAGCTTCTCATGAGGTACCCGGGGCCCATGGCACCGACACATATTTTGTTGTATATGAATCCTAGTTAGTTTCTAACCTATGTAATGGCTACATAAGCCTTTGTAAACGACCTAGGAGGGCAGACCACGTCAAATATACACATATTTTCACATATATTGCTCTTGTTCTTCTCCTAGGGCTTGTGCCACCTCTGCCAAACTAGAGAGGGGAATTGGGAGTCTCTATCGTCTATTGTTCTTGCATTTCCTTTTAGGGAATTGAGGGGGTCGATGGTTGAGTGAGCTAGCTCTTGCGTGTGGTTTTGCGAATTTGTGGTGGAAGGTGTGCCACAAGGGTAGAACGTTGTTCATCGTCGTCATTGATTATATGGTGTAACCAGATTCTATGTTGAGAAGGTCAGGCGCTCCATATGATCTTGGTATCAGAGCACAGTTGTCTCGGTAGGATCTTTACCCTTGGCTACATATTTTTTTGTCCTATACACAAAACCCCCCAAAAAATAGCCTGCAGTTTGCATTTTGTTTCTAGTGTGTTTTATAACGTTTTTGTCCATTAGACTTGTGTTTTAGTTGCTGAGCCTAGTTTTCCTTCTTGTTACCTTTGAGCCTACATAGACTTATCTTGTTCACGTGCTAGGGCTTGTTATTGTGGTCAATTTGCTATGCTAATACCGAAACCCTAGTTGTATGCATAATTTCATTCGCGTTCTGAATTTTCAGTTCATGTATCTTGCGGTAAAAGTGTCATAATTGTTACATATAGAGTTGGTTTTCAGTGTTTATATGCTTGTTTGAAAGAGCACGCGGTCTTCTACATATCACTGTGTAATGTGAAAATTTAAATTCAGCCTCTAGCTATCTGTTTTGTGTCAAGAAAATCAATACCTCATTTCAGTTTTCGTATCCAGTCAGTTTTAGTTTTACTTTCAGTTTTGTGTGTTGAGTCCATAAGTCCATAAATCAAAAATTAAAAAAAAATTAGTGAACCATTCTTTCCTTTGTGAATACTTTGAACCCATTGAGACTAGTTGTAGGAGGTTGCTCTTGGGCTTTGCACGTTTGTGAGTTGTTTTGAACAATCATATTTTATCATCGTTCTGCAATCTGGTGTGCTGATTGTAGTAGCAAAAAAAAGAGAAAAGAGAAAAAGTTTAGAAAGAAAAGGTTGAAAACAAAAAGGAAGAGGAAAGAAAGAAAAGTGCTATGATCACCACATTGATTGGTCATATTTGCTACTTTTAGAAGTTGCTTGGCTTGTATGAATCTGTAGCCTAATTCTGAATTTGAGCAATCAACTAGTATCTCTTCTTGTACTTTTGCAGCACGAGCTTTGGTTTTAAAATAAATATTGTGATAGCTCATTCCTTGGCTGCATAAGTCCCATTATCGTTGTGTGTGAATTGTTATATGCATCACTTATATCTTGTGGTCAGCAACTAGGCATATTGTTCTAGTTTGGACTATTACTTAACGAAACAATAGCTGGAATTCAGAATTGCTAGGATATACACTAAGCCCTCCAAGCTCTAGATATTTACTACTTGTGCATTTGCTCCTGAACTGTGAATTCACTTAACCATCACATTTGAGTATCTACCACCAGCGGAGTGTGGTCTGCCCGTCATCTCAAGAAGGAAGGTAAGAACATCGATTGGTAAGAAAGGTGTAGTTGAGAGTTTCCGCAATATAATTTTTTATTTATTAGTTGCTGTAGATAGGAACTTTTTGTATAACTAATAATGGCAAGAACTATAAAGTTGATGCTGCACATAGGTGATATCTTTTTGGATGAAGAAGATGGTAGCAGTACCAAGTTGTTTCACTCAAGATGCAAAGTCAAATCTGTTTCTTGTGCCATCACAAATGATGATTTGAGTACGGTGAACTTGGTCAGTATTGAGCTCGTGGATAAATTGAAACTAACCACTTGTCCACATCCTGATCCATGTCTATTAGAGTGGACAAGTTGCAATCTCAGCATTACAGGAAGAGTAAAAGTGCCCTTTTCATTAGGAGAATTTTTAGATAATGTTGAGTATGTTGTGGTTCCAGTACTATGCTATGTCATATATTAATGGGATGGCAATGGATGAAGAATCATAAGCTTAAATTTGATCACAGCACAAATTCGTGGTGAAAGATCCACTTTTGCATGGTCGAGTCGGTCATCTCTTGCGTGTGGTTTTGCGAATTCGTGGTGAAAGGTGTGCAGCAAGGGTAGCACGTTGTTTACCTCTTCGTTGATTACACGGTGTATCCAGATTCTACGTCAAGAAGGTTGGGTGTTCCATATCACAGGTTGGGCGTCCAAGTGCCCCGCTTCAGCCCAGGGGCTGGAGGGATGCTCAACTCAGCTGCTGAGCTCTCCGTTTCACTCTAAGTCAGGGACGGTTCTAGCATCAGGACCTGCGTGGGGACTGCTTGGGGTCCGTGTCACTGGGCTTCAGCAAACATGCCATCGCATTCAATCTACAACAACACTTTATGAGACATCAAAACGGAGTACCTCTTGGAGTCCCCTAAAATGTTATGTCGTGCCCACACGGGGGGGACTTGAGTGATGGGCGAGCTCGGGGGCTTCGTCGCGGTCTATCAATCAGCCAGTGTTAGGATAGTGGGCTAGGCGCCGGGTGGTGGCTTCCTCATGGCGGCGGTGGCGCATAGCACAGACAATTTGGTGGCATCGGTGCGGTCCGTGTTGTTATCGGTGGTGGCGGTGCGCTGTCAGCGTGGTGGTTTGCGTCGCGTGTTTGATGCCGAAAACCGTCGGGGCCGTTCGCATCTTGGAGACACGCGAAGGCCTGGGAGATTTTGCTTCACTCCAGTGCAGGTCCTAAATCTTGAGGTTCGTAGGCGTCAGTCAAATTTGACCCTGCAATTGACAAGGAAATAGAAATATTAGATCAATGAGCCAATCGGCTGGAAGCGATCTTGACTCGTCTCACATCGGCACGATGGCCAATATGAACTGTAGCACTTATACACCGATTGGAAGCCGCATGGAGATAGCGATACATCATAAATAAGCAAATATCAACTTAGCCGCTGCCGAAGGGATAACTTCAAAAATCGGCTATAAACTGATAAAATAAATAGGCAGAATGGCGTAAATACGATAGAATTGAACTGGAACTCGCCAGCCGATTGTGATAACTTACAGTGTCGCCGCACAGGTGCTGCCGCCGCACGTGCCCAGGCCTCACTCGTGCTGCGCCGGATCTTCGCCTGTTGTCCATGCCTGTATCCGGGTCCTTGCCTGTTACTCGCGTTCGGATCTACCTGCTATTTCCGTGCCCGTGGCCCGGGTCCTCGCTGTGCTGTGCCGGGTCCCTTACTGCTGTTTCGTCACCCGGTCTTGCTTGCTGTTTGAAGCCCGGGTTTCTCGCTCGTGCTCGCGCCCGGGTTATCAGCGTTTTCTAAATGTTTGTGAAAAATCGCTGGATTAAGATACTTAATCGGCTACGCACTCCGATAAAACATCGCATAAAACCCACTGCTTCTTCAAAATAAGTTATTATTTACCAGTCTAGTAGTCGGACCCAACCGTTGCAGCACAGACTGGTGAATACAAGACCTCATAGGCCGATAGATCTAATGCGATCGTGATGAACTATATGAAAACTTATCGCTATACTTCCGTTATAAAACAACCTTGCACAGAAAATATTCGACTAGTAGGAATAACTTATCGGAGGCAGTTTAATAGGTCGGACCAACCGATGCAGCAAGCAAACTGTCGATAAGTTACACCCAGTAAGCCGATATGATCCGTGCACGCGTGATCTGATATACGCTAATCGATCTAATGAGGGTCCAAACTAAAACTGATTGCAGCCATAGCTAAAATAGATATATCATGGTAAGACCGTCCCCCGTGCACCGACTCGAATAGTCGCTTAACGAGGAAGTCCTAGGCCGATGGCGGGTTTGGGTGACGAGCTTACCTTCACAGGAGGTCGAACTTAACCGATGCAGCCGGCTCGAGAGCAAGAACCCGTCAAGGGTGGGCGATGCACCGAAATTGTTTTGCATCTGATAGATTAGATATTTACAAAGCACCGGGCAGTGAAATATTATCCCCGAGTTGAATTGAGTCCTTATTGGACACGTGTACACGATTTTCTACCTTACAAACGAAACCTAACAGACCGATCAGACCCGAGATCAAGGTCCTCCTGAAAATAGCCGCCAGTACTTGCCTACATTAATAGATACAGTAATTACTGCCATATTGTGGTCTTCATGCTTCTTCCGATTCGGTCTTTTGGATCAACTTCCGTTGGTTACTGTAATTTCTCTCTGCAACCGAATCTGATACAGAGCATACAAAATTTTGGCGTTAACACATGCCCCAATTTCGGAGTTCTCTATAGGACTTGAGAGTTTGCTTTACATTTTGGCCTTCGGATTCCCTTCCATACCGAGGCGGCCCCAAGGTGGCCCACTTTTCCATCATTGTTTGAAAACAGTGCCACGGCCTCGTTCCGCCAGGTCATTATACCTCTATACCGCTTCGTCTCCCTAGCCTTTTTTCACTTCACATCACGAGAGCACTACGTTCTCTTCCAAGACCTCGGAACGTCCGGCAACTCCAGACGAATCGTCGCGTCTCCCTCTTCGACTGCTGATTCCCGCTCTTCTTCGCTCTCGGCGCAATGGCAGACAGCTCCGCAGTTCCCCGAGGTACTTTTCTGCCCGACTGTTTTCTGCACTTTGTAGACTAGATGAATCCAATTGCCATGTTTCACCTGTTTTCGTCGTGTTCTGTTGACTGTTTACTGTAAGCACCTTAGGAACCACATTCTGATCCCAGGCCGCTCCGGATTTTTCTATCACGGCCCAATGGGTAGCGAGGATCCCAAGTTTCATTAGCGGCCAGAACCGCGCATCCCTTTTCAAGAACTCCGCCATGTTTCGGCTCGTGGCATTGAGCCAATAGCTTCAAATCATGCCGAGTAGTTCTGGGTGGAGGGACTGGTATAGGTTTAGAGGTATCGGTCCGCGAAGAGACCCTCTAGGAGGAAATCAAACATCAAGCCACTCATGCAACCTTTTCTGGTCGATATGGAAGAAGAACAGCCTCTGCTTGCATCGGCTTCCAATATTCAGTCAGATGCCTTAATGCCTTCATGTTCGGATCACGGGCCGATGACCCGACTTGATGGATGTAAAACTTGCTCACCTGCTCGACCATGACGAGTTCCATCGACCCTTCAGGCTTCGATTTCAGCCCTAACTCATCGGCTCCTAAGCGAAGAAAGCCATTGGCGCTGGTCCAGGTAGTATATCCATCATAATAAGGGAACTGGACCAGGTGACGACCGGGAACATGTTTCCTTTTCGGACTTGTGGCTGGAACGTTGTTTGTCTTTTGGTGGCGGCAACCCTCGGCAACACCCACACTGCAATGCCTGGTAGAAGTGTCTGGCTTGATCGGAAACATAATCCCCTTGGGGAAATACCTCCTGGGGTGCCAATACATCGGCCGGTAGCCCATCGGCCACATTGGGGGTCCTTGGTGGTTTGTGGCAGTTATGGCTCACGTCTACACCTCCAAGGCCTTTCACGAGACTTCTTTTCTCTCAACCATCTTTCCAGCCGATCATAAACAGAAGATGGGGACTTACTTACCGCCGATGCTAACTCCATGGGCGAAGGCTGACATCGGCTTTTCCTGGTGGAGGATCACACCCGCTGACTTAGTCAATGGTGTCAAGGTGTTTATTATTGGCTTCACCAGGGAGGCCACACTTTGGTTTTGCATACAAGATGCATCGTCATTCGAAATGCCTTCCAACTTCAATCACTCAATGCTCTAGAAGACGATGATCGAAGGCCAATTCCTATCGGCGTCACCCCCTGTTGCTGCCGACTGGCTTCTTCTCTGGCCGATCGCAACATCATATGATTCTACATCATGCCGATCGGCTCCCGTCATCTCCCCCCCCCCCCTCCACCCCCCCCCCTCCCCGCTGGGTCTTGGTCAACTTCCGATCGGCCTACTTCTTCGTCGACAACTTTCAAGCCGGGGCAACGCAACCAATGCCTAGGAGTATGATCGGATGCGGACCTATAACCAATCTCTTCCCCTGGGCGCCGCCACGAGGTGAATGTATTACGCCAACACACCAGCTTTTTGCCCGATGTGGTCCATGGCGGCGACATCTAGTTCAACTGGCTGTCATCCACTACTGTTCTCGCCTCACGCGATACATCGATCCGATGACAAGGTACACCCATAAACTCTAATCACCATCTCCGCTCATCCGCTCATCCTTAATTTTTGCAGGCTGCCGCACGTTGGAGCCCAAACAAGGCACTAGCGGTCGCCAATCATGTATCAAACCCCATACGGCCACTCGAACTTCGGGCACGGATCGCTCCTTCTCCATCGGCTCTCTTCAGGCGCCCCGGCCGACAGGACAAAAGCGCAAAGTGGCGCATCGGCCTTCTCTCAAGAAGCAGAAAAAACGCGATGTCAGGTCCAACGCACTACTCCCAAACAACTCGGCTACTTCATCTCCTCAGGTATGTGCTAAGTCTCGATATCCTTATCTGTTTTCCCATCTTTTTCTCAATTTTTATTTTCACTCGAGTCATCGGCTCCTTTGAACTCAACCTTCTACTGACATCCCTCCAAGCACCGCACCCACCCCTTCGATTGCTCGCGTGAGATGTCTATGAAGTAAGTTCGCCCGA